>JAVJIF010014202.1:0-109618 GCA_038442645.1 Agave tequilana
GGTGATATATAGGGTAAGAGATTCGGTTCGGTTCGGTCTAGTTCGGTTTTTGAAACACAAAACCGAAACCGAACCGAACTAGAGCGGTTCGGTTCGGTTCGGGTTCGGGTTTCGGTTTTGGTCGGTTATTTCGGTTATAACCGAACTCTGCTCACCCCTAATCTCTAAGTCAAATCTTCACTCAAACCCAATGATTACAACTAGGGAACAGATCAACCATATCAACAACTGGACGCAGACTACCAGATAAAGATAAACACTCGTTCAATCATTCAAATTAAGATATTTGGCTTTAATCGTCTCTGATATAAGCAATTATATTTTAAACAGAGTGAACTCTGTAGCCTTATCCAACAGACACTACATGTATAAATAGCATGCCCTTCCAACGTGAAGAGGGAAGATGAACTTGCACCAGAGAGAATCCCTAGTTCATGAGATAGGGCAACCACCATTGTAATTTTCTGAATTATAGTAGAAATTCTCTCTCCCTCTCTCCGTGATTTTTTTCCTCTTTAGGTTTTCACGTAAATCTCTGTGTTTACTTTGATTTGATTTCTATAATTTATTAGTTAATCCCACATATTTTGGTGCGCATATAATTCCCTTGGAATTACCCACTGCAAAAATACTTTGTTATTTTTAGATTTCATTAGTTTATTGCAAGAGTTAATGATATAATAATTACATCTTTCCTAATCTTCATATTCAGATGTTAAACAAATTTCACGCCCCTAACCAAAATACAAAACCTGCTGACAGTGATTATCATATTGTACAATTAGCAGATTAAAATTTTTGTAAAGATTAATTAACACATGCAGACTAATTTCATATTTAGTTGATCATAATCATACAAATTTAAGTTTTTCATTATATCAAAGCTTTTGTTCTATCTATACTCTTGCAGTCATCATCGGGATTTTCCCCTGCATCGTCGCTTGGATTCGCCCATGTTCCTTCACAAACGAAGGCCCCTTCTCCGTTAAGAGAACCATCACCAGCATCACCATCTCTTGCACCATGCCTTCTCTGTCGCCTATGCACATGCCTCCATCACCGGTTCCCTTGCTGCTGTCTTCTCCGTTCCCTAATTCCCTAATGCCTAATGTGCCTCCACCATCACCTGTGTCGGCCCCCAAGCCACCATTACCATCAGCCTTGGTGGACACCGACATGGCCTCCTCTGTTCCCACCTCCTCCTCTACCACCTGTCCACGGCCTCCTCTGTTCCCACCGGTGCTAAGTCTATCTTTGCCTATGGGGCATGTAACCGTTAACGACCAAATTTAACCGTTAACGACCAAATTGAATTGAACAACACAATGAACATCTAATATTACCAACGGTGTCCATGCTGTGCCAACATTTGATGGTCCTTCATCGTCATCAACTCTACATCGTCAATGTCACCGTCGCCGTCAGCTCATGCTTCACCTCCGCCTGCCACCGCACCAGCTCCTTCGGAAGAGGATGCTCCAGCCTAAGAGCTTTAGGATTGTTTTAGTGTTTCTTCTACCTTAATCAGTTAGCAATTTTTTGGTTTTTTTAGAAGTACTCTAGGGATTGTTTTTTTTCTTTTTCCTTTTTACCTTAATTTGTAGACATTATCCCTTTTCGATAGAAATTAATTTACTGTTTTTAATAAATATTTTGATTCATTGCTAATCTGTTTAATATTGGTTGCATTTGTATATGACTGGTGTGCATTTGTATATATTTTATATCACTATATTTGAGAGTTGTACAATACTAAACTTCCATGCATATCATATGTATTTACATTTGTAATCATTCACCTACATTGTAACGTAAGTATAAAGAGAGACTTAACCCCCCAATCATATATATTTAGAAACTAATTAACAGTAATCACTCAGCAATTACTGGCAGGGTCCTATTTTGCATGCCAACTAGGGGCAAACATAGACTAAAGACAAACAAGATGAAATGACATAGGCGCGAGTAACCAAACCTCTCAGTTCAAAGATAATACTATCACCCACGGAGAAGGTCCCTTCCTGGAGCGGTGCGATCTTAAGCATCAGAGAAAAGATGAGCTGCTTGGAACTTCCTCTTTGCAGGCAACATGCCTACCTAAAGAGAAATGAAAGCCATATGCAATCTGAGAAACGACCTGGTGATAGTCTAAATCTGTAGCACGAAAACATCGATTATTCCTATCCAACCAAATACAGTACCACGAAGTGGCTGCAACCACAATATCTCAAGACATAAAAAAAACCTGGATTAACATGTCTCCTACGCCAAGAAGACCACAGTTCAGATAATCGGTGGGGAGGGAGACAACAGAAAAGGTCCTACAGACCATGTCCCAGATAGGAATCACCAGGAGGCAAATCAGGAATTACTCCCTCGAGTCCAAGATACCTCACGCGTTAGGGATTTACTGGCAATGTCTCCTAATAAAATTTTCTCTGGATAAAATCACATTTTGAGCAACATGTTCTCTTTCCAATTTGTACTTTTTATGTGTAGTTCTTTTGGAAATTGATGTATGATATTAGGTTATCTTGTATGACATACAGTAGACTTTTATTTATGTTTCATTAGATGCTCTTTATTGAAACAATGCGAGTTTCCCCCACCTTTGATTAAGGGGAGAAAAAGACAAATACTCCGAACATCATCAATAAAATTTAGTGTTGAATTTGGATTTTGGCCAGATGAAGGAGATCAATAGGTGTTAATTTGTGATCCTAATCAAAATAGGAATCGTAGGACCAACTCTAACTCCTACTTCAACTTGCACCGCAAATACTCATATAAATCGTAATCCTAATTGATCTCCAACTCCTGACATATAACAAGTAGCAATAATAAATTAAGATTAAATTGAACATCAACGAACTATATACTCTACTCAACAGCAGTTTCGATCCGACTCTAACACTCAATCTGATTCCACTTCAATTTCTAACTTTGTCTTCTGACCCTATAAATAAAGCACCTTTTCCCTCTACCTTCGATCCCATATATACTCTAAAATCGAAGAAGAAGCCCTATTAGAAATAAAATTTCTGATGTTGATAATAAAACTTGAAGCAACTGCTTAATAGTATGCTATATATATAATAAACTAATCTCATTCACACACAAAAATGAGTAAAGATTTATACCTTCAGCTATGTTTTATCGTATGAACACGGTAATCCCTTAACACTTGAAGTTAGATGAGCAGAATGCCCAAACACTTTATCCCTTCATGACTTCTTGCCTACTCCATATCTTTAGTCTTTTTTTATAGAAGAAAACAAAAATGACAAGTAAATATAGGCAAGGGACTATTTTTATAACTCCTTCTAGCAAGGTGGTTATAACCAATAATGAGTAGTTTTTTAACCATTTATATGGTTACTAATTTATTTCATTTCATTATATATAACATTTGTGTCAAATAAAAAGGATGAATCATATGAGAAAATATCTTACAAGACCTTCTCTATCTATTTAAGATCGATCAATCATCAGTTCATCATCATGGCTTCCTCCTCTGTCCTCAAGGTAATGTGTGTCACCCCCCTCCATGTCATCGGAGGAGCCGCAACTTCCTCGGCCGATGACAAGTCGAGCTTGAAGTAGTCATCCCCTCCAAGGAGCCTCAATGCTGCAATCGTTGCTCCGGCAGCGACGTCACCACCATGGTCAATCATTGAAAAAGAGGGTCATACCAAGATCATGAAAGCCCGGCCCTTTGTCAACTCTTTGAGGAATCTCGACTACTGCAAGAAACATTAGTGCTACGCCCGTTCATCCCCACCGCCGCCAAATCATCAACACCATCCTCATGGGAAAACATTAGTGCTGCGAGAACCATTTTTAATCATTTATATGGTTACTAATTTATGTCATTTCATTATATATAACATTTGTGTCAAATAAAACGGATGAGTCATATGAGAAAATATCTTACAAGCCCTCCTCTATTTGTTGAAGATCGATCAATCATCAGTTCATCATCATGGCTTCCTCCTTTGTCCTCAAGGTGATGTGTGTCACCCTCCTCTTCCATGCCGTCAGAGGAGCCGCAACTTCCTCGGCCGACGACAAGTTGAGTTTTAAGAAATAGTCCCCTCCACGAAGTCCCAATAATGTAGTTGTTGCTATGGCAGTGACGTCACTACCATGTTCGCTGTTGAAGAAGGGAGGCTCACCAAGATCATGAAGGCTCGACTCCTAAACTCTTTGAGGAATCTCGACTACTGCAAGAAACATTAGTGCTACCACTGTTCATCCCCACCGCCGCCACATCATCAACATCATACTAATGCACCTGCACCCTCGATATGCATCGACTCTAATTTTATTTCTTTATTTATTCTTTAGAATTCAGACCAGAGGGTAAACTTGCCGTAAGAATTTAGTAAATTTCTTCTAAGACTATGTTTGTCCTGTTTATTTAAAAGTGTACTTGACTGAGTTCTCAACATATATTTTCCTTTATTTTCTGATTTTGTTGTATAAACTTTTTTTTTTTGATGCATTGTATAGTAGAACAATTTCTGGTATCTGATTTTATCTAGCTAGAAAGTATATTTGTGTCTCTGCAATTCCAGCTTATATTTTAAGAAAAATAAAGGAAAAAAGAATAAATTATTTTTGTCTAGGTTTGTCTTTTTGTAAGTCAGAGAATCATTGTCTCAATTATTGTCTATATATTTAATATTTTTAGATTTTATTAATGTACTACTTTTTACTTGTCGACAAGTTCACTAATAGTTGATTGTAGTTAGAAATTATATTTACGTACAATTTTTTTCTCTCTAAAATTATGGGCACTAATTTGATTTTTTGCAAACATCATTTAGACATATTCATATATTCTTCAGGATTTGTAAAATTTTATATCTATATCTACAATATTAGCACGAGGTTGAGTATTCTTTTTCACTTCATGTCTTCTATTTTTATCAAAAGAATTAACTAGTTCACAAGTATCTTCTTCGCAAACACTAGAAAAATTATATGCATCTGAATTAAAATTTTCATATTTTTATGTATTAAAAGCGTGTAGTAACTATTGTAATTTCTATTTTTATTCATATTTAAGTACCGATAAACTAACTATAATCTTGTTGAGATAACTCTACAACCAAGGTAATTGTTTTTACTTGAAATTTCATAAATTTGCAACAAATTAACTTGAATAAAAAATTTCATAAATTTTGCAACAAATTAATTTAGAATATGGTTATGATTACTCAAATATAAAGTAAAATTTTGCAAAATGAACTCAACTTTTTTTTTATTATTTCTCTTTTGATAAATATTATCATTATTTATAAACTGAAGCTAACAGTGATGTTAGACTATCTTTTGCAGCCATCGTCGCCTCCTCATCAGTCTCCGACCCCAGTACCTGCTCCCTCCCCGATCACACTTTCGGTATCTGCGCTGACACCGAAAGTGCCCCAGCAGCACCGTCTCCCCTTCTCTGACCCAAGCTATGTCCCCGACCCTACAACAGTTGCGGATCCCACCTCCTCAATCACCTTCACAATCACCGGGTGTCCTATCGACAATGATATCAGTGTAACCAACACATGGAATTCTGACTTTGACATCCATAACAATGGACCATCGTCATTGCCGCTTCTTCCGTCATGTTTGCCTTGTTAATCTCACATTAAGGTGGACCACTAACCTTTTAGTATTAATTGGATTCCATAATTAAAGCCTAACTGATATTATGTATGCCCAAATATAAAGTTACATTTGTATAAGGTTTAATAATCATGTGTGATATTAAGGGCCATGATGGGTGGTTTTATCACATGTGATTAATTGCAACTGTAGACCCACTTCTCTCCTCTTGAAAAGAAAACAACCCTCCTCCTTTTGTAGGGTTCCATCATTATTGAGTTAGGGTTTGTGAAAAGAGAAAGAGACAGAGAGAAGAAGGAGTTTGCAATTAGGGTTTGCAAGGATCAAGGAAAGGTTTTGGATCTTCATCAACATACCTTCACTATTCCGCTAATGGCTTCAGGTATGTATTTATATGTATATGCATTGAGATTTTTCTTGAGATGTATGGATTCTAAATCCTTGATAGATGTTTTCACTATCATGAAGTATTTAAGTTTTATTCTAACATTTGGTATCAGAGCTTCGTTTAAGAATCAATACATCTCAGAATAAGGATTATGGGAAATTAGGGTTTTTTGATTAACTGTTTCAAAAATCAAATTTTGATCATTTAATTGTAGAATTTTAAGAGGATTTAGTAGCCTTAATATTCTGTTAATATTCCTCTAATTGTACAATTACTTGGATCAGAATTAATTTTGGTTGAATCACAAACCCTAATTTTAATTGATTTGGCTTCAGTCGATTAAACAGAAACTGCCATTTCGATAACTGTTTCGTCGACTGTTAGTCGACTTGCCCAAAACACTAGTCGACTAGGTCTCTTTCCAGAATGTTGAGAACTCTCTGTTTCACTACAGGAGTCGACTTAATTTTTGAGTAGTCGACTAATAATAATGGTATAGTCGACTAATCCTCTTGCCCTAGTCGACTAACAGGTTGACCCGAGAGATGTGTGATTCTTTGTTTCTCTGTTAGTCGACTAACCTTTCTCTGATAGTCGACTTGCTTTGACTTAGTCGACTAACCTAAAATTTATAGTCGACTTAACTTGACCCTAGTCGACTGGGACTTCCACTATAGTCGACTTATCTTGTCCCAAGTCGACTAGTAGTTCCTTGACCAGTCGACTAATGTTTGTTTAAGTTCAATCATAAATGCATGTTACACATTTAATGTTATTGTGTTAATATTGATTGATATTGGTCAAGTAATAAAATTGGAGTATTATAGAATTACTCAAATAAAAGGGTAGAGAATATTATTGGTTAGTTTTGTATTCATACGGTTTATTGATTTAGCAGTTGCCAAAGTGACCTATATTAGTAAGCCTTATGAATATACAACTACATAAAGGACTTGTCAATGAGGGTGACATTAAAGACAATAATATTCTCGATGGCGGTTCTAGTTAGGAGATTGGGACTTGCCCAAAGGAAAGTCTCTTTCAAATAATTATGAACCGGGTAGGGTAGTGTAATTTATGCAACTTAGTGGTGTAGAATTGGATACCCAAAGGTAACATGACTTACTGTCTAAGTGGTATAAATTATATTAGACCTACATAGGTGATAAAAGGTCTCACCTATAGAGTGAACGCTGGATATGCTTGGGTTTCGCCCAAAGGAGAAATCAAAGTGATATCAATAGTTCATCTTCATTAAATTTAATGTTTTTGTATTGATTCGAGGCCTTAATGTGAGCATTGTCCTATTTTGTTTCAGTGAACGTTCCCACTTCCCTTCACTCTCATGCATCTAGCATTCCAGCCCTGAATGGCACAAACTTTTCTGAATGGTTTGAGCATGTCCAATTCACACTGGGTGTACTGGATCTTGACATGGCTCTACTAGTTGAGAAACCTGAGGAAATCACTGCTGACAGTACAGCAGATCAGGTTAGTCATGCTAAAGCCTGGGAAAGGTCGAACAGACTCAGTCTCATGTTCATTAAGATGACCATTGCCAACAATATCAAGACTTCACTCCCTCAAACTACTAATGCATCAGAACTTTTAACTGCTGTAAAAGACCGGTTTAAATCTGCTGATAAGTCATTAGCTGGCACCCTTATGGCTGAACTAACTACCATGAAATATGATGGTAGTAGAGGAGTCCAACACACATTCTTAATATGACTGATAAAGCTGCCAAGTTAGGAACACTGGAATGAAAGTGGATGAATCCTTCTTGGTACAGTTCATCCTCAACTCACTTCCTCCTCAGTTTGGACCATTCAATTCACTATAATACTCATAAGGATAAGTGGAATCTGAATGAGCTGACTAGTATGTGTGTTCAAGAGGAAGTGAGACTGAGGCAAGAAGAACATCACTCAGTGTTGGCAGTAACTCAAGGAGCTATCCATAAGAAGGGAAAGTATTGAAGAGGTAAGATGTTTCCACCAAAGAAAAGGAATGAACCTGGGGAAAGTAGCCAGGGTCATGGAAGGACTTTCACTGTCAAATGCTACTTTTGTGACAGAAAAGGACATGTGAAGAAGAATTGCAACAAGAGAAAGGCTTGGTTCGAAAAGAAAGGTATGAATCTTTCTTTTGTATGTTATGAATCAAATCTTGCTGAAGTTCCTTCTAATACTTGGTGGATTGACTCTGGAGCCACAACTCATATAACTAATTCAATGCAGGGATTCCTTACAACCAGGAAACTGAAGGAAAGTGAAAGATTTGTCTTTATGGGGAACCGTCTCAAAGTGGAGGTCGAGAATGTTGGAACTTATCGACTACTCTTAGAGACGGGTCATCAGATGGATCTTATAGACACTTTTTATGTACCTTCGATTTCTAAGAATTTAATGTCATTATCCAAATTAGATGTTGTTGGATATTCAGTTTTATTCAGTTGTGGAAAACTCATTTAATGTTTAATTCAATGTCGGTTGGACATGGAATTTTATGTGATGGTTTATATAAAATTTCCTTGAATTATGAGTTTGCACAATCTCTTTTAACTCTGCATTCGAATGTTGGTTCTAAACGTGGCTTAATTAATGAAAAATCCTCTATCTTGTGGCATAGACGATTGGGGCATATCTCCAGGGATAGAATTGTAAGATTAGTGAAGAATGAGATTTTGGATAACCTAGACTTCACTGATTTTGGGTTGTGTGTGGATTGCATAAAAGGAAAGCAAACCAAACACACCATGAAAGGTGCCACAAGAAGTAAAGAGCTTCTTGAGATAATTCATACAGATATTTGCGGACCACTCTCTATTCCATGTTTTACAAGAGAGAGATACTTTATCACATTTATAGATGATCTGTCTCGTTATGGTTATGTATATCTAATTCATGAAAAGTCTCAGGCTGTTGACATCCTTGAGGTGTTCATTACAGAAGTCGAGAGACAATTAGATAGAAAAGTTAAAATCATGAGATCAGATCGAGGTGGTGAGTATTATGGAAGATACGATGAGTCAGGACAAAATCCTGGCCCATTTGCCAAATTTCTAGAAAAGCATGGCATTTGTGCTCAATACACAATGCCAGATACGCCTCAGCAGAATGGAGTTGCTGAAAGGCGAAACCGGACACTTATGGATATGGTTAGGAGCATGATAAGCTTCTCTAATGTACCTAATTCATTGTGGAATGAAGCCTTAAAGACTACTATGTACATCTTGAACAGGGTTCCTAGTAAGGCAGTCTCAACAACTCCTTTCGAGTTGTGGACTGGTAGGAAACCTAGTTTAAGACATTTACATGTTTGGGGTTGTCCAGCAGAGGCTAGAATATATAATCCACAAGAAAAGAAATTAGACTCAAGGACAATATCTGGGTATTTCATTGGTTATCCAGATAAATCTAAAGGGTACAAATTTTATGGTCCTAACCATAGTACAAGAATTATTGAAACTGGTAATGCCAGATTCCTTGAGAATGACGAAATTAGTGGGAGTGATGAACCAAGAAAGGTGGATCTTGAAGTGATAAGGGTAAATATCCCATACCCTTTACTTCAAGAGAAATTGTTGTCCCTCAGCTTGATCATCAAGCTGAGTTACCAGAACAACATAATGATATTGGTTCACCACTTCATGAGGATATCGCCATTGAAAATGTTGTAGAACCACCACAATCGGCAGCTTTGAGGAGATCTCAAAGGGAAAGAAGATCTGCCATTTCAGATGATTATGTGGTATATCTACAGGAATCTGATTTTGATATTGGGATTAATAAAGATCCAGTTTTATTTTCACAAGCCATTGAAAGCAATAATTCTAGTAAATGGATTGATGCTACGAATGAAGAGTTGAAATCTATGGACCAAAACAAAGTCTGGGATCTCGTCGAATTGCCTAATAACTGTAAGAAAGTCGGGGTGTAAATGGGTCTTTAAGACCAAGCGCGACTCCAAATGCAATATCGAACGATATAAGGCCAGACTTGTGGTTAAAGTTTCACTCAGAAAGAAGGCATTGATTATAGAGAAACCTTCTCTCCAGTATCAAAGAAGGACTCTTTTAGAATCATTATGGCTCTTGTAGCTCATTATGACTTAGAGTTACATCAAATGGATGTGAAAACAGCTTTTCTGAATGAAAATTTGGATGAGAAAATTTACATGGAGCAACCTGAAGGGTTCGCAAAGAAGGGAATAGAATACTTGGCTTGCAAATTAAAGAAATCCATATATGGACTAAAACAAGCTTCCAAGCAATGGTATATAAAGTTTAATGATATCATTACCTCATTCGGATTTACAGAAAACACTGTTGATCAGTGTATATATCTGAAGATCAGTGGGAGCAAGTTTATCTTTCTGGTTCTGCATGTGGATGATATTTTGTTAGCCAGTAGTGATATTGGTTTACTGTATGAAACTAAAGATTATCTTACCAAGAACTTTAAGATGGTTGATATGGGTGAGGCAGCTTATGTCATTGGCATAGAGATCTTCGGGATAGATCTCGAGGATTGCTAGGACTGTCTCAGAAAGGTTATATCAATCGAGTCTTGGAAAGATTTCATATGGAACTATGTTCAGCCAGTTGTGCACCCATTATGAAGGGTGACAAATTAAGTGGGAGTCAGTGTCCAAGAAATGACTTAGAAAAGGGTCAAATGCAGAAAGTTCCGTATGCGTCAGCTGTTGGGAGCTTGATGTATGCACATACTTGTACCAGGCCAGATATCAGTTTTGCTGTTGGGATGTTAGGAAGATATCAGAGTAATCCAGGAATGGAGCACTGGAAATTGGCAAAGAAAGTAATGCGGTATCTTCAAGGAACGAAGGACTATATGCTCACATATAAGAGATCTGATCAGTTGGAAGTGATCGTTATTCGGACTCAGATTTTGCTGGTTGCCAGATAGCAGGAAGTCTACCTCAGGCTTTATTTTCATGCTAGCAGGTGGGGCAATCTCGTGGAAGAGTGTAAAGCAGTCTATCACTGCTTCATCCACGATGGAGGCTGAGTTCGTAGCATGTTTTGAGGCCACGAATCATGCATTATGGTTACGTAATTTTATCTCAGCACTTGGTGTAGTTGATTCTATTGCCAGGCCGCTGAAGATATTTTGTGATAATACAGCAGCCGTTTTCTTTTCTAAGAATGGAAAATACTCTAGTGGTTCCAGACACATGGAACTTAAGTACTTGGTGGTTAGAGAAAGAGTTCAGAAACAGAAGGTGTCAATTGAAAATATAAGTACCACTTTAATGGTTGCTGATCTATTGACCAAGGGATTGCCTCCAAAGACATTCAAAGAACATGTTATTAGAATGGGTCTTTTGAGCAATCTGTAATGTATGTTTTTGGTACTTGTGTAATTGACACTATTGCGCAATAAAGTTTGTTTCTGTATTTCCTGTTATCCAATTATGTGTGCACATATTATGTATGGATGTTTGTTAAACAGGAAATGTCTTGACAAGACAAATTACAGGGGTCATTTTGGTTATGGACTCAATTAGTAAGGGTTATCAATGTTGTGGTACGTAGAAGGGAGTATGACATAGATGTTGTATAACCTCTATGACTCACATTGATGGTCCAAACTAATTGCAGTATTACAGTATCTCATTATTTGGGCTTATCAGTTATTTTTTTTTAAATTCGTGATCACGTGTCAAAGTTTTTCAGTATGGAATCCAATAGAGTCAAAGTTTTTAAAAATGAGTCTTTTTATTTGTTTTCTAAAGTTGTACTGTAATCGGCTAGTGGTCCAAGTGGGAGAATGTTAATCTCACATTAAGGTGGACCACTAACCTTTTAGTATTAATTGGATTCCATAATTAAAGCCTAACTGATATTATGTATGCCCAAATATAAAGTTACATTTGTATAAGGTTTAATAATCATGTGTGATATTAGGGCCATGATGGGTGGTTTTATCACATGTGATTAATTGCAACTGTAGACCCACTTCTCTCCTCTTGAAAAGAAAACAACCCTCCTCCTTTTGTGGGGTTCCATCATTATTGAGTTAGGGTTTGTGAAAAGAGAAAGAGACAGAGAGAAGAAGGAGTTTGCAATTAGGGTTTGCAAGGATCAAGGAAAGTTTTGGATCTTCATCAACATACCTTCACTATTCCGCTAATGGCTTCAGATATGTATTTATATGTATATGCATTTAAGATTTTTCTTGAGATGTATGGATTCTAAATCCTTGATAGATGTTTTCACTATCATGAAGTATTTAAGTTTTATTCTAACATTGCCTCTGCCAACTTAGCTGATGGGAATGTTCGATCACATGATGAAAAGGCTTCTTGTCTACCGTATGTATTCATGCATGACTCTTTGTCTACCACACACTTCCATGCGCCCCTTTGGTTTCCCCATCAATTGTGAGAGTAATTGGTGGCCTTTTAAATTCCATGCACTCTTTTTGATCACCCATCAACTGGAAGAGTAATTGATGTGTGATACCAAGAGTCAAGACTTCTATATAAAAAGATAGGAGATGGGAGCATCACAAAATAAAAACAGAAAGATGCAGAGAGAAACAAGTGAGTGTGAGCATTTTCTTTTTGACAAGCAAGAAGTTCTGACCTTGATCGAGGGGCAAACATTATCCGATCAAATCAAAATTTAAGTATATTGTTCCTGAGGTATTAGGTCTCACATCGGTCAGATCATTGATATGGGTCCTCTACTATTCTCAATTATTCATCTTATTCTGGTGAGTTTATTTCATGCTATCCGCTCTTCGTAGTGAAGTATTTTATTGATAGTTGATGCTTGATATTCCTCTGGCGATTGTAATCCCATTATTTGAAAATAGTGAAGATTTGATCTAGACTTAGGTCCCATATTTTTCCCTTTAGTGGTTTTTTCATGTAAAAATTTGTGCGCCTCATTTACTATTTTGTCACTAGCTAACATTGTTCATTTTATCTCACACAGAGGAATTTATATTTCGCAACTTTTTAGGTTTTTCCCAACAAGTGGTATCAGAGCCAGTTCATCAAGCTCTTGTACTGGGATGGAGAAACCCATCGGCAACGTTCAAATGATCAGCTTGAATGGCCAAAATTGGATGATTTGGTAGGCAAAAATGGAGGACCCTCTGCAAAAATCTCTACGCACCTATAGAAGGTAATGATATGGATCTAGAGTCCATGTCGGCCGAAGATTGGAAGAAGCTCAACCGCAAGGCCATGACACCATTCGACAATTGGTGGATGACACCGTATTCCATCATGTATCAAATGAGACATCAGCAAGATTCCTATGAAGAAGCATGAAGATCTCTATGAAAGGAAGACCCGGCAACAAGGCTTTCTTGATTTGAAATCTTGTCAACCTCAAGTTCAAGGAAGGTGAATCCATTGTCGAGTGAATCAGCTTGCTGACATGAAGATGGTGTAGGAGGATGAGTTTCAAGCACTTCCCTTGCTTAGCTTGCTACTAAAAAGTTGGGAGACTTTGGTGGTGTCTCTATGCAACCCCACTCCCAACGGAGTGGTGTCCATGAGTCAAGTTACGAACAGCTTTCTCAATGAAGAGATCCAAAGAGAAAATCTTTCAGCTATTCCCATTCTCAAGCTCTTATCACCGAGAATAGGGGAGGAGCAAAAACATGCAATGCCATTGTAAATACACAAATCTCTTCCCCACACGACCCTGCGGAGAGCTCAACCATGTTGCATAGGCACCATGGGATTGTGATAGTAGTGTGGTTAGTTTACACCAACGCGTCATCTTATGGGTTCTCTATGGCATAGCTTCAGGTAACTATTAAGCATTTGCATAAGTTTATTGGCAAGAGTTAATTTTAGTTGCTGTGTGATCACTTCATATTTTAGTATCAAACATATCCTTATCTCATGCTTGTCAAAAATGTGGACCAGTGAAGAAAAGCCATAAAAAAGTGAATAAAACTAGAAGCAATTTATCAGAAAAATAAATAGCAGGAGAAATAACATAGATAAAAGCAAACAATTCACATAAAGGATAAACAAATCTTTCTAATGGTGTATATCAGCCATATCAATGCATCATGTATGAGCGTGTTGTTTTGTGCTGTGCGCATCTACAAAAAATTTCTTATATCCATGCCGTACTTTTGTCATCCGTATCATATCTCATCGATATCCATGCATCATATGAGTTATGTTGTGTGCGCGCATCTATATAATTTTTCTTGTATCCATACTCTGTCCTAGAATCATAAATTTCTCGTGTGTCAATAGTATATCGTATCGTATCAACATCCAGTTTAAGATTTGTAGTACTTGAACCACCATATCATGGATGTGGGTTATGTATTTGTGTGTCAGGTTGCGTGAATACCTGCGTGTGTAGATTTTTTTCTTATATCCATGCTATCTATATCTTCATTTTTTAAAAATTTGTCATATCGTTGTGTAAGTATGGTATCATATCGCACTCACATCAGTGCCATGTATGTGCTTCACAAATTACAAGTCAAAAGATTTAGTTCATGTGGGCTTTAGATGCCGAGTACTAGCACAACAAAAAATACATGTGAATTCATATGAATAAGACTAGTTTTGTACATATAGTTCTTAGAATTAAGACTATTATCATTGTAATAACAATAGGAAATATATCATGGTTAGTATGCATAGGATTAAAGAAAGATACTCACAGTATACAGCATTATCATCAGTCTTGGCAGCAGCGACCTTCTGAATCGTTTCTTCCAGGACAACTTTCCTTCCCGTCCTCATTGAGCAATTTCATCAAACACCTCACCTGCACCATATTCTTCTGTCACAATTCTAACCATAACAATCAATAGCAAATCACTAGTTCTGCTGTTGTAATTGTCAAGGGAAGTTCATAAAAAATTAAAAGAATAAACAAAGAAAAACAAAATAGAAAAAAAGAATTAATCCAGCACAAACTAACCTGACCTGAAAGTCTCCAAGAGAGTTGATTGAATTGGCATTGAATTTGGAATTTGGGGAAGACGAAGGAAGAGGTGTTAATTGTGATCCTAATCCAAATAGGAATCGGAAAAGCAACAAAACTGCTACTTCAACTTAAACACCAACAGTACTTGACCTCTCTTCTTCAATCTCAAATCCTAAGCGATCTCCAACTATTGACAACATATAACAATAACAATAATAAGATTAATAAATTAAAGAATCAATGAATCCGTTAGCATGATGAGTTTGCCTCTGTCAACTCAATTGTAGTTCAATCCAACTCCAATTCTTAATTCGATTCCTATTCAAATTTCCATATTAATTCTCTTCCCTCCACAAATTCCCCATAAATAGAGCCTCTTCCCTCTTTATTCAATCCCACACCATCGAATCGAAGAACCCCTGAAGCTCGATCTCGTCATCATGGCCTCCTCCTCCTCCTCTTTTCTCAAGGCAACGTGCGTCGCCCTCATCCTCCTCCTCCTCGCCGTCGGAGGAGCCGCAACTTCCTCCAGGAAGCCCCAATGCTGCAGTCGCTGCTCCGGCGGCGACGTCACCACCATGGTCGTCGTCGTCGAAGAGGGGGGCCCACCAAGATCATGAGGGCCCGGCCCCTTCTCAATCACTGCGACAAACATTGCTGCTACGCCCCTTCTCTTCGCGCTCCATCCTCACCACCGCCACCATCGCCGGCGTCTCCTGCGCCCTCGGTATGCATCGACTCTGATTTTTTTCTCTCTCTTTTTTTGTTTATTTTCTTTCAGACAAGATGGAAGCTTGCAGTAAGAATTTAATTAATAAATATTCTTTTAATTTCTTTAATTGAATTTTGTAGATAATTAGATACTGTTACTTGCCACCGGCGAGTCTTGTAGGACTTCTTATGTTTCTAACAATATGTTTGTCCAAAAAAAAAAAATTATTTCATATTTTTGTTGTATACACTTGTTCTTTCTGTGATGCATCGTATCTCAGAAAAATTTATGTGGTATCCGATTGTATCCAGCGAGAAAGCATATTTGACGTCTCTTTACAATTTCATCTGGTATTTTAAGAAAAAAGGAGAGTAAAAAAAAAAAAAAAGAAGAATTAATTTGTCTAGGATTTGTCTTCCTGGACTTAAAAAATCATAATTATCATCTATGTATTTACACTTTTTAATTGTTTACAAGTTCTCTAATATTTGATTGTAGTTAGAAATTACAATTTTTTCTCTATAAAATTATGGGCACTGATTTAATTTTTTGCAAACATGATTTAATGTTAAGTACAATTTTCCTCTCTAAAATTATTAGAGCTAATTTGATTACAAAGATGAGTTAGAAATATATCACATATTTTTCATGATTTGTAAAAAGTTATACCTATATATACACATATTAGGAGCACAAGTTTGAATATTTCTTTTCACTTATTAATATTTCTTTTCACTTCATGTCTCTTCTATTTTTTGTCAAAAGAATTAATTAGTTTACAGGCATGTTCTTCGCACATAGTAAAAAATCATATGCATATTAAGTTATATACCTTTTATATATTAAAAGGGTGACATATTGCAATTTTTATTTTTATTCATATCTTAAGTATCAAAATAACTATAGTATTGAACTCTATAACCAGTGGAGCTGTTTTTACATGCGAATCCAAAATGTTGAAATTTAATAAATTTTGCACAAACTAGTTTACAATAAGGTTACGATTACCCAAAATTTTAAGTAAAATTTTGCAAAAGGTACTCAACTTTTCATTATTTTTCTCTTTTGATAAACAAATATTATTATTCTTAATTAAACAATAGCTAACTCTTCGCTTGTCTTTCTTTTGTAGCCATCTTCTCTATCGCCAGCCATGCCTCCGTCACCATTTTCTCGTCCTCCGATGCCTGCTCCAACCCTGGCACCTCAAGCGCTTGCCCCAACACCGGTAGTGGCCCCTGTAGCGCCAGTCTTCCCGCGTCCGGCCCAACCTCCGTCTCCGCCCCCAGAGCAGTTGCCGAGCCCACCTCGTCAATCACCGTCGCCATCGCCAAGTGTCACTATCAAAAATGATATCAGCATAACCAACACGTTGAATCGCGACTTTGACATTCATAGCAATGGACCATTGCCGCTACCTCCTCTTCCGCCATCACTTCCTCTGACATTGCCTCCTTCGCTTCCTACGATTCCACTTCCACCGCTGTCTCCTCTGCCACCTCTACCGTCGTTACCTCCTCTGCCTCCTCTTCCGCCATTGCCCTCTATGCCTCCTCTTCCGCCATCGCTTCCTCTGACGTTGCCTCCTTCGCTTCCTACGATTCCTCTTCCACCGCTGCCTCCTCTGCCTCCTCTAACATCGTTACCTCCTCTGCCTCCATTGCCCTTTATGCCTCTTCTGCCGCCATTGCCCTCTATGCCTCCTCTCCCACCATCGCTTCCTCTGACGTTGCCTCCTTCACTTCCTATGATTCCTCTTCCACCACTGCCTCCTCTGCCTCCTCTACCATCATTACCTCCTTTGCCTCCTCTTCCGCCATTACCCTCTATGCCTCCTCTGCCGCCATTGCCTCCTCTCCCTCCATTGCCTTCTCTTCCCCAGTCGCCCCCTCAGCCTCCTTTTTTGCCTCCATTCATGACTCCAAAATCGATGACAGCCCCTCCCCCTATGTCTCCAGAGGCAGCGCCACTTTCTCCACCTCGCAATTCGAATTCAAATTCATCACCTTCAGAAGCACATGTTGCATCTTCTGCTGCCAACTTTGCCACTGCTGCTCCGCCTTCACTCTCAGTGTTTGGAATCTTTGGTCTTGCTACTGCAGCTATATCATTTTTATTTCTTTTTTAGATTTAAACATTTTTTATTTTTTAGGTTTTTTATTTTTTTTTAATTTTTTGTGAGAAGATTTTTTGTTTCTTCTTTAATCATTGATAGTTTTTCAGACTTGGATGCTTCATATTGACAATATGAGATTATTTCAGATTATATTACTTTGGTACTAATTTGTGTTTTGAGACTTCTTTTTAATTATTTTCCAAAAATTTGCATTCTGAGACTTCTTTTCAATTTTTTTCCAAGAAATTTTATAGTTTGGCTAAAATCAAATTATACGCATCAAACCACAGTGCCTAAAGCATAAAGTTGCTACAGTAACCTCCACCATTTCATTCCCGTCACAATCTCACAATGTCGTAGCACGTGCACAGCACGCGCCAAACTCCTTTTGGCCTTGTGTTAAAAATAAGAGAAAGGATAAGGAAACCAACGAAATAGAATGAACATTGCTAGCCAACAACACAACAGTTAATCCCCCTGCAAAGTTCATTGTAAGTGTTAATGGAACTTAATTGATTTAAAAAATAAAAAATAAAAATAAAGAATCAAAAGCCAGCACAAACAAATATATGTGAAATCTTATGAATAAGAATTGTTTCATTCATATATTATTAGAATTAAGACTTTTAAATAGGAAATATCATAATAACCAATTAGTACATGTAATGGATCAAAGTAATTAAGATCTCACAGTATACGTTTTTAGCATTTTCGTCAGTCTCTGCGGCTGCGAGCATCTGATCTGTGGTAAACAACATTTTCCTATTCTTTTCTGTGCCTGTTGAGCAATTTCATCAAACACCTCTTCTGCGTCCATCTTCTCCTCTGCCCTCATTCTTTTATTACATTTGTAGTCGTATTAATCAATGACAAATCACTAACGCTCAGTGTTACTAGAAAAATGAGCATTCCTTGCGACAAATCCATAGAAAAAGTCTTATTTCTCACCGACATTTTCCCTACTGCAATATTCCTCACGGATTACGACCAGTGGAGAATAATTTGAGAGGGATACTCATTTTTCTACTAGTGGATCCATTGTTGTCACATACAAACCTAAAACAAAAATATATAAAAAGAAAGAAATATATTTCTATCAAGTGCCACATACAAACCCGTATAACATGAGTTGTGTTAGGTTCTCCAAGGACTCTTCGTGTGGTTCCCAAATTGTCCTCAAGATGCTACAGACTAGCCCAAGACCCTAATATCAAAGTACCCACGGGCTCGGACCCGATGTACTTAGGATGGCGAGGCCGAGATGTTGATGATGTTGACGACAAGTATCATGACATAACTCCTCCAGGGACACTTCAGATCAGGCTCATCTTTTGTGCACAGAAGATATCTTTTGCCTACTGTTTGTGTTAAGAGTTTGTCAGATATGGGATTGATATTGCTAAGTTATTTGTAGTATTCATGTTGTGATCTGTGTTTTGCTCACTGGGTTTTGCCTGGTATCAAGTTGTCTCATCAAAATTGTTGGAAAATATGATGAAGAAGCCAATAAAATGTTTCTAAAATATTAAAAATAAAACATGAATAGATCTGAAACTACTTTTAACAAAATAATAAATGAAATAAAATAAAAGATGAGAATTATATAACCGAGTTGGGTTGTAAGGTAGAGGTACGAAAACGGGCCGGGTTTGGCCCGGCCCAGTTTCAATGGATCAAGGACCGGTAGGGCCAAGTCTGCACCCGCCCGCAAATAACGGGTGGCCCGGGCCCAGGCCCCTTTTGGGGGACTCGGGCACGACCCCCTGACCATCCCGGGCCGGGCCAAACCAGACTTGGGCCAGCCCGGTCAATTTTTATTTTTTATAAATCCAATAATTTGTATTCAAATTCATCACCTTCAGAAGCACATGTTGCAGCTCCTGCTGCTAACTCTGCCACTGCTGCTCTGCCTTCACTCTCGGTGTCTGCAATCTTTGGTCTTGCTGATGCAGCTGCAGCTGCATCTTCTTATTTCTTTTTAAGATTTAAACATTTTTCATTTTTTAGGTATTTTTTATTTTTTAATTTCTTTTTAGCTTCTTTTTTCCCTCCTTATCAATAAGGAGAAGATTTTTTGTTTTTTGTTTTATCATTAATAGCTTTCAGACTTGGATGCTTCATATTGGCAATATGAGATTATTTCAGATTATATTGGTTTGATACTAATTTGTGTTCTGAGGATTTTTTTAATTGTTTTCCCAAATTTGTGTTCTGAGACTTCTTTTTAATTATTTTCCAAGAAATTTTATAGTTTGACCAAAATCAAATTATACGCATCAATTCATAATGCCCAAAGCATAAAGTTGCTTCAGTAACCCCCGCTGTTTCGTTCTCATCACAGTCTCACTATGCCGTAGCATATGCACGACACGCGCCAAACTCCTTTTGGCCTTGTGTTAACAACAAGGGAAAAAGGATAAGGAAACCAACGAAATAGAATGAACATTGCTAGCCAACAACAAAAACTATTAATCCCCCTGCAATGTTCGTTGTAAGTGTTAATGGAATTTAATTGATTTAAAAAAATAAAAAATTAAAATAAAGAATTAAAATCCAGCACAAACAAATATATGTGAAATCTTATGGATAAGAATTGTTTTGTTCATTTATTCTTAGAATTTAGACTGTTATATATGAAATATCATAGTTAGTAACCAATTAGTACATGCAATGGATCAAAGTAAATAAGATCTCAAAGAATAAGCTTTTAGCATTGTTGTCAGTTTCTGCTGCTTCGAGCATCTAATCTTCGGTAAGCAATATTTTCCTATTCTTTATGTGCCTGTTGAGAAATTTCATCAAACACCTCTTCTGCATCCATCTTCTCTTCCGCCCTCATTCTTCTATTACATCTCTGCTATGGGCAATTCCTAGGGAATCAATCCACGCACTAAAATAGGATGTGGATGTAATTAAATTACAGATAAAGTCAATCGCAAACACAGTGAATTACGTGAAAAATCTGAATAGGGAAAAACCACAAAGAGGGAGAGAGAAGTTTCACTATGTCAATGGCGATTACAATAGGGTTCTCTGGATTCAGGTGAAATTGAGGTACCTTTCCTATTAAAGGAATCCTTTATTTATACAAGTCATGTCAAATAGATGGAGCTAGAGAGTCCTGCTAATTTGAATACCAAAATCCCTTATCTAGCTTAGGATTGACCCGAACGCCCTGGTTTGAATTGATGTAGGATAGAGTTCATCTCTATCTGGTGATTCGTGCTTGACTGTAGATAAGGATGAACTGCCCTCGGGAGGTTTCTACCTTATTTGAATTAAGATTAGGCTTAAGAATAGAGATCTTTGTAATCAGATCTTACTCTTATGTTAATCTCCCAACCCGTTCGTAATCCAAAGAGGATGATGATTTTGGTTTAATCATTCCAGAAGTAACCATACGTCGCATATCCACACGAGGCTGGATTCACATGCGTCATGATCTCGGGTGAGTCAGAAAGTGACCACTACAGATGCCCCCTCTGCTCCCTTCTTCAAGAAGAGGTTGAGAATGCTCCCTCGGGAGATTTCAGGTTCCTGGAGTTTTTGATGTTGATAGGGGAGTAAAATGAAATAAGAACTTTCTAGACCTGGATTTAAGGTGTTCATTGTTGCTTTGGAGTTTGCCGTGTAGTGTCGTGCACAGAGATACAATCTGGCAAAACCTTAAATGTGTGTTACATCTAATGCTGTGTCGATCTAGCTATCGCCTTTCGTTCAGCTTTGCATTCAAGGTGGGTGTTGCATATCTCGAGTGTCGACATTGGGAAGGTAACCGTCTCTTATGAACGTAGGCGCTTTTCGAGGGAGGCATGGCGCATCTAGTGCGACGATTTGAATCCCTTCCTCTATGACATGTGTAGGATCCCAAGTGGAGTGATGTTTCATCTTCCTTTGGGAGTAGCAGCCTCTGAGGTTGGCTCTTGGGCTTCTTCCACTTATATATATAGATGGGTCTTCTCAGGAGGGATCTGGACTGCCTTCTGAAAGTCTTTTGCTGTTTTAAAGACTTATTCTATTTTGCAAACAGTGATGTCTTCATTGTCCTTCATTCAGTGGAGGAAGGAATGGAATGGGTGGTGTTGCCTACTACACTCCTAATACTTAGAAGTCTATTCATCGAGGAGTTTCAGTTCTTGCGATGGGCTCGTCAAACTGTCTCAGTTCTTGTGATAGGCTCGTCAAGCAACCACAGTTCTTGCAACGAGGCCCAGTTGTGAGGATGGATAGGGAATGAACTATCTTCTGCCTGGTCTGTATGTCTGGCCTTTGGTCGGAGCAGACTAGGATAAAGTTTGTTCTTGTCCCCTTTTCTTTTCTCACAGTGAGCATGTAACAGGGAGCATAAGGGAATTCGACGACAGCTCTGGTATCAAGGGCCGATCGTCTGTGCCCTTATGGGTGCCGCCTCATTGTCCGCCTCTGCTCCAGAGTAACGGTCTTGGTATAGGTATCCTCCGTCACCTTGCAGGCTTCAATCTGCAATATGGTCGTGGTTCTCTTGCTGTGGTCTTCCTGAGAGTTCTCGGTATCATCACTTGTCCGGCTCTTGGGGGATTGCTCGCTTAGGAGTCATCACTAGGACATGGGCGAGGATGTGACAACAAGTGCCCTACTTTTCTCTCAGAAAGAACGCACACATGTAAAGCCAAAGCTTATATTTACATCATATTTTTATATGTATCTGCACTTGTAAGAGGAGAGATGTGATCTAGCAACTTTGTAATACATAGAAAAGACAATCAATAATAGTTTTGTTTGAATCTTGCCTTGTTTATGATTGTGATCTTCTTACTTCTAGGGGGCTATCTAACATCGTAGCACCAAAATGACTCAGTGCATGGCCCCCTGGTGGGGTCTTCTAGGGGGTTCTCAGTTGGAAAGAACCCCATCTGCTAGGAGTGAACTTCGTCTTTTAGGGGTTTCTCGGGGAGTTATCCGCTAAGGTGTAGGGGATCTGAATGGGTTGATCTCGGAGAGGTTTATCGGGCAAGGCTCCGTCTCTCAGGAGCTTCCTGATGGATTGCCTTCTGGATGTAGAGAACCCGTGTAAGCTGCGGGCCTGCTCAGGCAGTCGTCGGGTTTTAACTCATCATTGGCTGGACCTGAGCAGCCAGCGTGGGTGAGCCTCCATCTTTCAAAAGGTTCACCGAGGGGTGCCGTCAGGGTGCAGAGGACCCGTGTAGGCCGCGGGCCTGCTCAGACAGTCATCGGGGTTTTAACATGTCATTGACAGAACCTGAGCAGCCCGCGTAGGCGAGCCTGCATCTTTTAGGAGATTCCCCGAGGGGTGCCATCAGGGTGTAAAGGACTCGTGTAGGCTGCAGGCCTGCTCAAGCAATCGTCAAGGTTTTAACCCGTCATTGGCTGGATTGAGCAACTGGCATGGGCGAGCTTCTATCTTTCTGGAGGTTCCCCGAGGGGTGCAGTCAGGATGTAGAGGACCCATATGGGCGGCGAGCCTGCTCAGGTAGTTATCAGGGCTTCATCCTGTCATTGGCTGATGTAGACTATCTAAAAATCACTGAGGACAAGTCATTAGAAAGCAGAGTCTATACTTCAAACGCAAGGTTAATCATAACCACTCGTGCAGTACCAAGATGCAAGGGTCGAACCCCGCGTCTCAACATCACTGTAATGGCCAAGACGCAGAGCTTGAAGGCCCCACCTCAGCATCACTGCAGTACCAAGATGCAAGGGTTGAAGCCCGCGTCTCTGCTTCACTGTAATGGCCAAGACGCAAGGGTCGAAGCCCGCGTCTCGGCCATCTATGCAATACCAAGACGCAGAGCGTGAAGCATGCGTTTATCAGAATTCAAAGCCCGCGTCTAGTAAGGTTCAAACTCAGCATCCAACAACACTATAATATAATGCCAGAACGTGAGGCTCAAAGCTCACGTTTCAACTACAGAGAAGCCTTGCGTCTCGGTTATAACTAACCTCATTACTGGGTCAATTACTGCCCATGTAATGAGGGGAGTTAACCCCCATAATGGAGAATTTTTAGGGGATAGTTTTACCCCTGAAACCCCTATAAATAGCTTAGTTTGCTATCGAATTAGGGGATTCGATCAGAATTTTCAGCTGAGGAATACTAAAGAGTTCAACCCTTTTGTTAACTTGCTGAGTTCAAGTTTTTGCCCAAGTCTCTTTGAGATTCTATTTGGACAGGGACTGTGCTACTCCGTCCATAATCTAAAGAGAAGGTTCCCAGAAGATATTGACATTCACATGGTCAACGAAAAACAAGAATCATTTTTCACAACTACATCAAGAACCCAGTATTAAACAAAGAGGAGATTTGATCTTGAATATCTCCTCTCGCTTGTAATTGGAGTATTGATTCATTGTAATCTTTAATTGATTGAAGAAAATTTTATAATTCATATTTTCAATTTTCTGACACGAAACAAGATATGGCAACTCCGCTGGGGACTACTTTCTCTACTGACGAGCAAGTTGTGGCACAAGGTGACGTCACCTTTATGGGAAAAACGATCAAGTCACTTATCATAGAATTCGACCAGGCAAAATATGAAGAGTTCTCTCTTTTGGCTCCAAGAGCCCTAGGGCGCAATAGTACCGCAAGGTCTCCTCGGAGATCCGTTCTCAAGTCTCTTCAGAGACTTCTCCGAAGATGGCATGCACAGAGAGCATCATTGTTGGCCGCATCACATGTAAGGCCCGCGTCAACGTCTCCCACGAGACCTACGAAGCCAACGTTGTTGAAGGTTAACCCGGCCACGCCCTTCCCCTTCCTCAGTTCCAGGTTACCATAGGTTTCCAATAACCCATACAGCGTAATCGGAATGTCGAGCATCGACAAAGTCGACGCACACGTCGACAACAGACTCAAGAAGCTGGAACAACTATCTGTCCAATAGATATAGAACGTAAGGCTCATGCCTGCGTCCCTTCTGAGCTGTACAAAACGCGCGAAGTCTGTGTTTGGAGACCAAAATGTGAAGCTCAAGAAGCTTGTGTTTCTGAGGCTTCATCTCTCAAACGCGACGTTCAATAACGCGAGGTCCGTGACTCTTCTCAGAGACATGAGACCCGCGTCTCTATGACAGAACGCGAGACTCAGAGAATTCGCGTTTCCCAAATGTCGCTGGCTGAATGCGACAATCAGCAATGCGAGGTCCGCATCTCTTCTTCGCAGAGGCACGAGACCCGTGTTTCAAAGCCAAAACACGAGAGCCGCGTTTGTTCTACAGAATGTGAGCTCCGCATTTCTCAACCCTGCGTTTCAGGTTTGCAATGCAAGGATGGCTTTCAGAAGCTGAAAAGTCTTTGAAATTCGAGGCTAGTCTCTTCGATTCCCCCCTGACGGATCTAAGGGATTATCTGACAAGAAGAGGAGTGCTCATCAAATCGCTCCATCATGCTGCTGTGAGCGGCTCATCACAGCAATGATCTCTGAATGCCACTGTAGCTCGCATGTAAGCAAGCAATCGATATTTAGATGTTAATGTCAGCCTCCTGATCAGCCAAAAGGCGCGTTCCCGCATAAGGAGAACTTTCTCGGATGCGGAGTACCCTGAAGTCACTGCGAACATGGTGGGTCCAAAAATTACGCCAAGCAGAAGTAAGAGAAAACAACCGGTAGTCAGCTCTGACGAGTCTGACACTGAACCAGAAGGAATGTACCAGCATACTCGCACTCGGACTGGCGCGGTGCCCCAGTTGACTACAGTGCCCTAGTCCGGGGCATTGGAGTAAGTGAGTCACACTCTGCCATTGCGAAATCACAGACCTCAACTCTTCTGTAAAGAAGAAAGCCTTCACGTATATGGCAAGTACTCCTGAAGGAATGGCCAGGCACTTTGAACAGTAAGTCCCGGCCTAAAGGGAACAACTCGATATGATTCACGCCCAGCAAGAATCTATCAATACCCTCAAGCAAATGCTTTCACAATTGCTTGAGGGCAGAAAAAAGCCGAAAGCCAAAACTCCTTCTAAGAAGTCTAAGGGCAAACGGAAGGAAGGGGAGAGCTCGTCTTCTGCGCATACAGAGGAGGAGGAGCAGTCCAACTCTGAGTCGTCCAAGTCTCCGTCTGAAGAGGGAAGCAATTCAGAGAATGGGAGCACTCATTCTAAAAGGTTGAATAAACTGAAAAGTGTCTTGAAGCCCTCACCAATCGAAAAGGCCTCCAAGAAGCAGGAGTGGTTCGACCATACCCAGCTGAGTGGGATCTTGTCCCGTACCCTCCTAAGTTCAAAGCTCCGACCCTACAGGCCTTCGACGGCAAATGGTCATCGAACCAGCACATATACTACTTCAAGTCACAGATAGGGAATGTAGTAGCAAATGATGCCATCTTGGCACGTTTGTTCATCAACACTCTGAAGGGGCTCGCTTTCGAATGGTTCATGAAACTCCCAGAAGGCTCTATCTAGAACTGGGGCGATCTGAAGAAGCTTTTTCTTACACGCTTCTTCGAAGACGACTTGGAGATCCCCATGCCAACTCTCTTGGCAATGAGGTAACGAAAATGAGAGTCGGTTAAAGTATTTATGGAGAGATTTCAGAATATGACACTCTGAAGTCCTAGCAGTATAACCTAGACCACCCTGGTGGAAACATGTCATCACAATTTGCAGACCTCACTCCTAGCCCAGATAGGAGTTGCTGAAAGCCGCACCTGGAAACACTTGGTCCAGCAGGGCGAACAGGCAGAGGAGATTATCGCCAGGGTTCGGGCAGAAGAAAACAAGCCCAGGCCCGAAAGGTCGACAAAGTGCATGCCAGAAGTATCTTTCCAATCGAAAAGGAAAGACACATTGGTGACAGAACGAAGTCTCCCATTAAGCCTTAGCCAGCTAGAGGGGGTAGCTCTTCAAGTCAGCCTTGTGCCAACAAACAGTACTCCTTCAAGGATAAGGATGTTGATTCGTTGTTCAAGTTACTTAACAAGAGCAACAAACTAAAGCTTCCTAAAGTTAGATGTCCCGAGAAGGTCGGCAAGACCGACAATCCCAACTACTGCTTGTACCATAGGATGCTGGGGCACCCTACAAAGAGCTGCTACATCTTCAAAGACATCCTCCAAGCTTTGCTTGATGCAGAGGTGCTCAAGCTCCGCCCGGAGCAGAAGAAAGTGACGGCAAATATGACGTTATTTCTTCAATTCGGGGATCAACCTCCAACACTGGCCTGAGTAGTTCCCATCCCGAAAGGAGAACTAAGAATAATCAATCCAGATCCCCACTCACCGATTGAGCACCACCCAAACCACCATTTATGGTTTCAATGCCAATGGTACGCGCCCAATGGGGAAGAGTAAACTCAAATGTCAGATTGGAGACCTAAGATCTGAAGTGGCGTGCTATGTGATTGACGCTGATACTTCATATAATTTGCTGCTGGGACGACCGTGGATTCATCACAACTCTATCGTCCCTTCTACTCTCTATCAAGTCATGAAGTATATTGACGAAGATAGAAAAGTCTGAACGTTGATCGCCGAAAGGCATCCGTTTAAGGGGTGGAGAACTACTTCACGGACTCCCTTCTATACCAAGATTCTCTGGAGATGAAAAAGAATCCCTAGCCAGAGGAACTAGACTCTAGTAATGAAGCTGATGTTGAGCCAGAGGCAGAGGAAAAATATCTTTGGGAGCTGAACCCACTTGTAACGAGCATGAATAATCTCGATGTCAATAACACCGCCAATGATGTAGGCAGGTGGTATATTAAAGAATAATTAGATTTGGCTTACCCTTCTGTGTTTGCTTCTGATACCGTGTCGCCAGATACTAGTACCGATGTAGGTGATGACCCCTGATCGGCAATAGATGCCTTGACATCATTGCATGTACTGGTGAGGTCATCCCTCACGGTATATTAAGGCGTCAGTGATGCACAATGATCTTTATTGAAGGTCCTAGCAAGACGCAAGGGCCAAAGACCAATCCTTTTCGGAAGAGTCGAGTCCAAATCAATAATTCGTGAAGACTCACAAAGCGAGAATGAACCCCCTTAATTCTCTCATTATGAGCCAAATGTATTCAGAATGATGGAGAATATGGGGTATGACCTAACAAGTGGTCTTGGCTTGAACTTTGGCAAAGGAAGAAGAACACTGCTTCGATTCTTTGTTCCAAAAAGGAAGGCCCCTGATTACTATCATCAAACTCGCAGGGGATTAGGCTACGTGTCAACTCCAGTCTCGTTGGCCTCTGAGTCTGAAGAGTCATTATACCATAATCACTCGTCAGGCACGTCATTATGGGAGTCAGACGTCAGTGTCGGCACCATCTTCAAAGAACTTTCGATAAACATGATTGCAAAAAGCCATCTGGAAGATGGAGATAAAGAAATGATCCAGTCGGATATAGATCCTTAGATCAAACACCTAAATACCCTTTGGGATATTCGCTTCGAACAACGCGAACCACCCACAGAGGATAAGGTTACCTAGATTAATCTGGGAGATGAGGCTAGTCCTAAGCCCATCTTTATAAGCAAAAACTTATCACCCTTCAAGAAGGAAGATCTAATATCTCTTGTGCGAGATTATATAGATATTTTCGATTGAAACTATGAGGATATGCCTGGGCTTGATCCTCAAGTGGTTATGCATTGCCTCAATATCAATCTGGATGTGAAACTCGTCAAGCAACAACAACGAATTTTTGTCCTGAGATAATGGAAGCAATTCAGTCGGAAGTCAAGAAGCTTATAGACTCTGATTTTATCAGGAAGGAACAACACCCTGATTGGGTAGCTAATATCGTCCCTGTTACCAAGAAGAATGGGAAGATCTGAGTTTGCATTGACTTCCGTGATCTAAATGAGGCGTGTCCTAAAGATGAGTTCCCCCTTCCAATCACAGATGTCATGATCAACAACACGTGTGGGTTCGAACGGATGTCTTTCATGGATGGATTCCCGGATACAATCAAATCAAGATGTACCCTGACGATGAGAAGCATACATCTTTCAGGATGCCATTGGGGGTATATTGTTATACTGTCATGCCCTTCGGATTGAAGAATGTGGGGGCAGCATACCAGAGAGTTATGAATGCAATTTTTCACGAGCACATACGCAAAACAGTGGAATGCTACATTGACAACATTGCAGTGAAAAGCTGTGCCAGAGGCGATCACATAGCAGATCTGAAGACGGTATTCGATATCATGCGGGCACATCAATTGAAGATGAATCCCACAAAATCCTTCCTGGAGGTAGCCAGCGGTAAATTCCTAGGGTTTATTGTTACATCCAAAGGAATCCACCTCGACCCAGAGAAAATCCGCGGTGTCCAGGAGATGCAACCTCCAAAAAATCTTAGAGAGCTTAGAGGGTTGCAAGGGCGACTGGCATATATACAGAAGTTTATCTCAAATCTCTCAGAACAATATGAGCCCTTGACTAAATTGATGAAGAAAGGTGTTTCATTCATCTGGGACGATGTGTGCCAATAAGCATTTGAAGAAATCAAGCAGTACCTCACGTATCCACCTGTCCTTGTAGCTCCGGTGTTAGAAAAACCTTTCCTGATATACGTTCGAGCGATAGATCATTCTTTAGGAGCTTTACTAGCCTAAAATAATGATCAAGGACACGAGCAGGCAATCTACTACCTGAGTAGAACTATGATCGGAGCCGAACATTGGTACAGTCTGATCGAAAAAGAATACTTGACATTGGTATTCGCCGTCCAGAAAATGCGACACTACTTAGTGGGCCAAACCATACATGTTATATCAAAAGTCAATCCTTTAAGATTTCTTATGACCAAGCCATCATCGATAAATAGTCAATTGGCAAAATGGGTCACGTTGCTCTCTCAATATGAGATGCAATTCCTGCCACAAAAAGCTGTGAAGGGATAGGCAGTAGCAATTTCTTGGTTGAGCATCCAGACCCAAGGCCAACCAAACTTTATGAGGATCTCCCAGATAAGGTCGCTGAAGTTTGCCTGACCCAGACATCTTTCGAGGGACAGGTGTGACAACTCTTCTTTGACAGCGCGTCGAGAACGGGCCCACGAGGAAATATCGTAGCAGGAGTGGAGGTAGTACTCGTCTCCCCAAAGAACTACGTAATCCCTCGCGCATTCTCTTTAATTGAGCCGTGTTCCAATAAAGTAGCGGAATACAATGCTCTCTTGATCAGGGTGCAAATCACTGATGAGAATGGCGTTAAAAACAAAGCATACGGTGACTCAAAGCTCATCGTTAACCAGTTCGCGGGGAGCACGAAGTCAGACATGAAGACTTGGTACCCTATCATAACGTAACTGTTTACATGGCAGAGAGGTTTAAAAACTTCTACATCGATCATGTACCTCGCCAGCAAAATGCGCATGCAGATGCACTGGCATCTCTCTCTGCTTCCTTGGCTCTTCCAGCCAGAGCGGTAAAGAAAATACTCGTCTACAGCCATGACTTGTATTGTCCAAGATTCGTTTTTGAAGACAACCAAAGGCCAATAAGAGACCTTCAAATCAAAGAAACTCTAGAGACTTCAAGAGGTCTAGAGCTCAGAGATTGGCGATTACCGTACATCGACTACGCATTGTACGACATCCTGCCTGATGACCCTAAAGAGGCTGCTACCATTAGAAGGAAAGCCCCTAAATTCTACTACAATGCGATTACAAGAACACTGTATCGCCAATCGCAGATGGAGTCCTCCTCCGCTGCCTGTCATACAAAGAGGCATAGAAAATACTCAAAGAGGCTCATGACGGTATGTGTGGAGCTCACCAACCTGGTCCAAAACTTGGAGATCGACTTAGAAGACTTGGATATTATTGGCCAAAGATGATCCCTGAAGCCATCGCTTATTCTAAGCGATGCCACGCTTGTCAGATCCATGGTGACTTCATTCATCAGGCATCAGGACATATTCGCCCTACAACTTCTTTCTGGCCATTTGAAATATGGAGTATGGATGTAATTGGACCTATCAACCTAACTTCATCCAAGGATATCAGTTTACTTAGCCATAACTAATTACTTCTCCAAATGGGCTGAAGCTATCCCCTTAAGCGAGGTAAAGACATCTGATGTGATCAAGTTCATTAAACATCACGTAGTCTACCGCTTTGGCGTGCCACGATGGATTGTCTATGATAATGGGCCTCAGTTCGTCAGCCAAACTTTTCAGAATTCTGCGACGAGTTCAGGATCCAGAGTGTGTCTTCAACGGTATGTTATCTAGCTGCTAACGGCCTTACAGAAGATTTCAACAAGATTATTAGAAAAATTCTCAAGAAATTTGTCTCGAAGAGCCAACACGACTGGGATGATAAGCTAGGTGAATGCTTATGGGCTTATCGGACGACAGTGAGAACCCCGATGAAGGCTACACTGTTCTCTTTGGTATATGGGTGTGAAGCCATACTTCCACTAGAAATCCAGATCCCATCTCTACGCGTTGCCTTGACAAAGGAGATGACAAATGAGGAGAAGCATCGATTGCGACTCCAGAGCTGGAGGCTTTAGACGATAAACGCCTGTAAGCTCAACAACAAATTAAGCTCTATCAAGCTCGAATTACCAGAGCCTTAAACAAGAAATTCAAGGAGTGAACTTTCAAGAAAGGTGACCTTGTCTTAGCCATCAGAAGACCCATAGTGATGACGCATAAGACCAAAGGGAAATTCCAGCTTAAATGGGAAGGACCATTTGTAGTGGAGTCGGTCTACTCAAATGGAGCATACCACCTTACAACCTCAGATGGTGATACGCTCATGATGCCGATCAACGGCAGTTTCTTGAAGAAGTACTATCCTTGACAGGATTCTTCTTATGATCAGGTTAACATTACACCTTTGATCAAAACTTCCAGATCCAAGATGTTTTGAAAGGCGCCAAAAAAAAGCTTCTTTCTTTCTCCAACAGATCACATCATGGTCGATCAGTGTTGAACCGACCGAATGCTGGTTACATCATGATGCATGACGTAAACATCGAAGAAGAAACAAGTTCAAAACATTTTAGCCTTGTTACTCTTCTCTAGTTCGCCTATGAACTCGACAGGCTATGATCAGGTTAACATTACACCTTTGATCAAAACTTTCAAATCCAAGATGTTCGGAAGAGTGCCAAAGAAGAGGTTTTTTCTTTCTTCAACGGATCACATTCCAGTCGATCAGTGTCGAGCCGATCGAACATTGGTTACATCATGATGCATGATGTAAACATTGAAGAAGAAACAAAGTGTGAAACTTCAGTTTTAGCCTTGTTACTCTTCTCTAGTTTATTTATGAACATTCGACGCCTCTGACGGCTAAGGATAGAGGAAAATGTTGGCTTTTAAGTCCAACATCAGTCCTCGACAACTCATCATGCTGAGGGGAATAGCATGTCTAGCCCAACTCAAACGGTAGTTAGTAAAGCATACCAAATCCGTTAATAGCTGAGGATTTGCTAAAAATTCTAAGGGACTTGATCCCGTCCTCTCCTCCAAAATCTCTTACCAATTCTTGCCCACTGAATAGTAGGACCACAAAAATACCTGTGTCCATTTCCCTGACGAAATGAACAGAGACTTGTCACGTTAACAGTAAACCTCTGATAAGCCATTTTCTCTCGATCTCCTGTGGAGTTAGTCAAGTTAACATTAAATCTCTGACAACAAAATCCACTCAAAATCTCTCCGCTGTTATGTTAATATTACATCTCTAACGGCAAATCTCTCATGCCCCTAGAAGATCAATGTTTGTTACGTTAAATATTACACCTCTGACAATTCATTCTATTTCCCACCAAAGTCCCCTACCAATACCCTCCCATGGAGTGGTAAGTTCACAAGCTCAATCACTGCTATGTTAACACTATACCTCTAACTGTGAAAAAGTTTCAATACTCCCCAGCGAGTACGAACTTTCACTTGTCACTCTCTTACATGGAGTCACGAGTCCTCAAAACTGCTCATATCGCAAACAAACTCTTGTCAACTTTAACACTATACCTCTGACATTCCAAACTTCACTTGTCAATTCTCGTCAATAAAATGACAAGTCCTCAAAATTGCTGCAACTCTTGTCATGTTAACATCGTACCTCTGAAAAATTACTGTTAGGTTTAATACCACACCTCTAACAATGATTAGGTTGCTGCCAAGTTCAACATTAAACCTCTGACAGTTACTTTCCTCAGGCTTTCATATTGAAGCTGAGATGAGCAATGTTAAGTTTAATATCACACCTCTAGCATTCAGTTTATTATTAAGTTCAAGAATACACCTATGACAATGACTTTCCCTTGAATTTTCATATTCAAAGTCGAGATGACTAATGCTAAGTTCAAAATTACACCTCTAGCATTACCTCTACTGTCAAGTTTAATACTACACCTATGACAGTGGTATTTTCAGTTTTCCCAAACGAAACTGAAATTTCGTGGAGCTAAGTTAACATCACACCTCTAGCTCACATTCTTGTCAAGTTAATATCACACCTCTGACAAGACTTAACCCAACTCGTTAAGTTAATATCACACCTCTAATGGTAAAAACTTTTCTAGATCCCCAATGAGTCTAGTCTTACTTGTTATTCTCATCAATAGAATAGCAGGTCCAATATGTACCTATCTTCAACTTAGAAGAATAGATCATATTTTGAAGTCAAGCATGCCTGAGCAACAGTTTTAGGCAGATAGTTTATTTATCCTGACTTTTCTATATACAATGGTGGCATATCTCCCTACTCCTGTTTGATCGATCGAAGCTCGACCCAACGACAAAAGGTCTGACAACATGGTGATCGATCGAATGAAAAAACACAAATGAGTTTATCTGATGACTTATCAAGCCAAACTCATTGAAGAAGGTTCGTGATGCATTCTCTTACAGAATCTTTCCACTGTTTCCACGTTCATATCAAAAACATGATGACCGATCGAATGAAAGATCAAAGGAGTTTAGCTGATGACTTATCAAGCCAAACTCATTGAAGAAGGTTCATGACGCATCCTTCTACAGAATCTTTCTAATATGGAAACAAGATAAGGATTGACAGAGAGTCCACGAGGAACAATAATCTTCAAATCAAGATCTCATGGAATACGTGTCTATTCCTTTAATCCCCAGCTCACCTACAGAGTGAAAACCCAGGGGAAGCATCACGTTACTCAAAGTAACGAAATGATCCAACGCCTCTAACGGCTAAGGATAGAGAAAAATGTTGGCCTCTTAAGGCCAACATAAGTTCTTGATAACTCATCATGCTGAGGGGAATAGCATGGCTAGCCCAACTCAAACGGTAGTTGGTAAAGGCATATCAAATCCGTTCACAGCTGAGGATTTAATAAAAATCCTAAAGGACCTGTTCCCATTTGATTCCTCTCCAAAATCACTTACTAATTCCCGTCCATTAAATGGTAGGACCACATAAGAAGATATTCATTTCTTTGGCGAAATGACGAGTCAAACCTGTCATGTTAACATTAAACCTCTGATAGTAAGGCTCTAACATACTCCCTGGCGGATAAAACTAACATCCCTGTGAATCTTTTCAACATCCCCAGCGAATTAAACTCCACTTATCATTCTTTTCAATAGAATGATAAGGTACACTCAAAATTGCTGTTATGTTTAAACACCTCTAAAAGTAACAAAATCCTTATCACACCTTTGACAAGCTATTTTACAAATCTCGTTCTAAATCCCTATGGAGTTCTCTGACATATAATCTTTCATGAGATTCATATTTCCTAGCTCCCCAGTGAGTCTCTAGTAGACTCTCTTCAAAGTCTATTATTTTTCTCTCAGTCCCCAATGGACTTTCTTGGTTGTCACGTTAACAATACACCTCTGACAATTTCTTCTAAAAAAAAAATCCAAAGGAGATATCAATTCTCCATAAAATTTATGATCAAATCTCATTTCCCCCGATGGGATTATTTCTTTTACCGTTATGTCCAGCTTGTTACCTCTGAACGGTAGAAATCCTGAGCTTGGTGGTTTCTCAATCGGTTATGTCCATATTACCTCTGAACCGACAGATAACCAAGTCTCATCTTTCAGTCCAGTAGGGACTATCCCTTTGTCGTTATGTCTAGTTCGTCACCTCTGAACGACAGAGCTCTAAGTCTAGCAACTTCAATCGGTTATGTCCATATTACCTCTGAACCGACGAATGCCTAGATCTCCCCCTTTATGGTACTCTAACTGTCATGTCTAGTTCACCACCTCGGAACAGATGAGTCCATAGCTTTGCTCTCCTTTCCTCTATTAAGGCCAGGAGTTCTTGCTGTCATGTTAACATTAAACCTCTGAACAACGGATTGCACATCTGAGATCCGTTAGTTGGTCATATCAAGTCAACCACCTCAGAACCAATAGGAACCCAGATCTAATCTATCTTTGTAGTCCCTTGTGGACTGGCTGCCAATTTAATACGACTACCTCTGGCAGCGGATCCAAAGTTTAGTGTGTCTTAGTCTATCATGTTCAGTCTACTACCTCTGAATAGACGGGTCCCTAAAATCAGATTCACCTCCATTTTGTCATCATGTCCAGGTCATCACCTCTGAATGGTAAAATTTCTCATAGCTAGTTTGTCACTTTTAACTAGCAAATCCTAGGCTTCATTTGTCTTAGTTCAGTAGGAACTATAATAGGTTGTAGTGTCTAATTCATCATAACCTATTCATAAATTCGATGGTCTTTAATCTGTTATGTTAATATTTACCTCTGAACAGTAAAGATCATCAAGCTCACTCTTTTCCATCCTCATCTCAACATGATTTGAGTCGAGTCATTTCTCAAATTTATTTATTAACTAATTCTATCAGTTCATCACCTCTGACTAGTTTAGTTTTACCGTTATTCTTTCTTTTTGAGGGTTGTAGTACAACTTGAAAGTAAGAATTGCAAACTCAGAAGATAAAACAAGTTGAAAATAGAACAGAGGAGTCAAATAAAATTACTTTTTATTGATTCAAAAAGGGGGATACATGGATTACAAGCTACGAGGGTGCTTCGTAAGACTTGATCCATTCTTCAAGGATGGCTGGCCTGTTCTTCCTCTCCTCAGCAGCTCTGATGAATACCTGCGATCTCAACTCGGCCTCATTAAAGTTCGCTGTCTGGGACAGACGAGCCTCAATTTCAGCCAAAGTTGCCCTCTGAGCGATCTCCTGCTGCAGGACTTCATCATTTTGAGCTTTGAGCTGCCAACCGAGCCATCTCCTCTAGGCGCACCGGTTCAGCCTTGGACAAAAGAAGATTAGTCCTCTTGATCATTTCCTTGGCCTTCTCAACTTTATCCTCGGCATCAAGAAGAGCGCTACTGGAAGCGTCAATGGCATCTCCAATCTCTACTTTTCTTATTTCTAAGGATTTTAAGTCTGAAGATATTGCCTTGGCTGCTTCCTGTGCTGCGAGGTGGGCCTCACGCATTTGAGCAATGAGACGTTCAAGCTCTTCATTAGCGGAGGAATCCAGGTCTGAACCACTGAGATGGCGCCATTCGTCTACATCCTTCTCAAGCCTTTCCACCATAAGCTCCAATGCGGCAGCCTGGTCATCCCCTCCAAAGTCTCAAATGCTTTCGATATTTTGAGAGAGGACCACCTTTAAAATAGAAAATGAGGTGGTTGAGCCCTTCAAAACCAGAGCGACAGATCGCTTTAGGCTTTTGTAAAAGCTATCAACCATCTCGGCCACAAATTCTTTCTCGGCTTCAACTACTCCTGGCGAACGAGTGGCCTCTGAAGACAAAGCTTCCACCGGTTTCACTATCCTAACGGTAGAGGAAATGGCAGAAGCACTGGCTGGAGAAAGACGAGGGATCACCGGTGATCGGGGAGGAGTCTTCGTGGAAACCAGTACACCAGCCACGATGGAAGTAGGGCTGGTGACTATTTCAGGAAGAACTAGCTCAACAACCAGTGTCAGAGACGTAGGGCTCGTAATTATCCTCAGCCCAGTGGTTGTCGCATCAAAGAAACCACTGGCATCTCACCTACCGATCCAGCTGGGAGTGAGATTGATTTTGTAGCCACCGTCTCCTCAGCCTCTTTAACTCCACCGGCAAGCTCAGGCTGATAAGATGGCAGGTCGTGATACAAGACATCCAACTCTGCAACATCTGTTGCGGCTGGAGTACTCACCTCAACCCTGATTCCCTCAGGAAGATCAGCTGGTGCCTTTGAAGTCGATGCACCCAAAGGCGGAACACCTGTAAAAAGACTTTGTTGAAATGAGGCATAATGAATATTAGGGGAGAATTGCTTACAAGAGATCAAAGTATTACCAAGAGGCGATACCGCCTCAACCGCCTCAGCAACAGTCTCTCTCAGGACTACCTCGACGGCAGCGTTAATTCCGCCAGGCTCCATAGAAGAGACTTTGGCAGTTACGGGAGGGACGTCCGGCTCACCTTCGCTCGCCGAGGCCTCTGTGGTCCATCCTATAGAGCTTGAAGCCATTGGACTCTCTTTCGAGGTCCCAGCACCCGAAGGACCGACATCAGCCGCGTCACCTCCGGAATCTTCTGAGATGACGAAGTAGCTAGCCTCATCACCTTCCTTATAAGTAAACAGAGGATCATAATAATCCCCTTGTTCTCCTGCAGTCTCGGTTCCTGGTTCTCTTGCAGTCTCGGTTCCTGATGTAAATCACCTAGAGGGGGGTGAATAGGTGATGGCTAATCTAATGGTCACTAAATGCAGAATTAAAAATTATTAAAACTAAACACCAAGTTTAACACAAGAGTGTAGCCGAATTCCCCGTAAAGGGCTCTGAACTAACTCCTCAAGATTCCTCTAGATAAGAGTTGAGGTGCCGCGTTGGCTCTCTTGGTTGAAAACTAGTGTTAGCAAACAATCCCCAAGCATATAACAATTAGGCACATAATATATCAAGCATATAAATGTAAAGACAATATGAGCATGCAAGATATAAAGACAAAGAGATAGAGAGTAAGCAATCGCAAACATGAGGGATTTGTTTCGAGGTTCGAGCACACTTGCTCTACATCCCCGCCTTCAACACCTTGAAGGATTTCCACTATAAACCGATCCCACCGGATCACTCGGTGCCGCAACACCTACAATCCGAGTTCACACTTGAACTCCTTGGACTCTCTAGCCCGTACACACCGCAAGTCCACAAGCTCGCCGAGGCCGCACCTCAAACAACAAGTTCGCACCCGAACTCGAAACACCGCGAACACACGCGTTCGCTTCCTCAAAGAACAAAGATGAACTTTGGTGATCACAACTCTTGATCACCTAAAATCCTCTCACAATAAATCCCTATAGGTAGATATAGCAATGGATGGCTCAAGTGTTGTGTGAGAAAACAAGGAAAGAGATGGTGGAGGAAAACTCAAGAAAATCACTTTTAAAACACTCTTGATAAACTCCCCTTTTGATTGGAAGTATTAGCTCTCAATTTAGTGGAGAAAACTCTTTTAATGAAGTAGGAAAAACTAGCTCAAAACCCACTAAAAAATCTTGTTCAAAATAGCACCCAAACCCCCAAATTTATAGGGCTAGAAAAACTAGCCGTTGGGATCCAGGTGGCCTGACAGTCGACCGCCCGGTCGACCGCCAACGATCATTTTTCTGACCGTTGGGGCAGCGATCGACCGGCCCGGTCGACCGAGGCCTGGATACAGAGAGCAGACTCTCTGTCTGGTCGACCGGCCCGGTCGACCGGGGCATTTCCAGAGAGCAGACCTCTCTGGACGGTCGACCGTCCCGGTTGACCGGCCCTCCAGCCAGACTGGCGTGCACGTCTGTGCACGTCGGTCGACCGAGTCGGTCGACCGACTTCTAGCGCGGTCGACCGTCCCGGTCGACCGGCAGAAGCCAGGACAGAAATTCTGGGACAAAAAGTTAAGTCATTTTGGCTCAAATAAAATCCTATAAATTCACAGAAAATCTGCAAAAATAGTTTTACCAATATACTTTGATAAACAAACATGCTTGCACAAAATCAAGGCATGTTACAAATAATTTGGACTATTTTTGTAACTTAGAAAATTTGGCTCAAAATAAAAACGGTATTTTCTAAAAACCAACCTTCTAAGGAAAAATACAGTTTTTGTAAAATTTGTTTTTCTAAAACTCTTCCAAATACAAAAATAAGATATTTTAAACTCTTTTAAAGCATAGGGCATATGGATATGATCCACTACACAAACATGGTGAAATATCTATGTTTTTGACATTAAGCTCTAAATTTGGTTTTGGTTAAAGACATGTATATATTGAATACCAAAAATCAAACCGGTATTTTTCCAAAATGAAAATTCTTTTCTAAGATGAAATCTCTTTTATGAAAACACATATAAATCAAGAGTGTGTGCGTGTAAGATATACTTGAGCATCCACCAACTATTCTATCTTTTACATTTTATCTAAAAACAAAATCTTATAAAAACAAACCTAAACACAAGTCTTGATCTTGAAGTCTTCACTTGAAGTCTTCTCATCTTCTTGACTTGGTCCAAACACGATCCAACGAGCTCGACTCCTCTTGAGTACTTGATGTGGTCTTGACGCATAGGCTCGTGAATCAAACCGTGCTAGCTCCAAAACTTGACTTTAAATCCTTTGTTGAAGCTATACACCTACTAAGATCTTGATCACAAATCTGAAACTATTTAAACACAAGATCATTAATACTATAACTACATGAGTTGATCATCATCAAAACTAGAGTGATGGGCCTTTGGGCCAACAATCTCCCCCTTTTTGATGATGACAAAACTCATGAAGTTATATATGCATGGATTAAAGTAAAGCTTCAAGGAAGCTCCCCTTTAACTCATGCATAACAATAAACGATAATATATGCAATGAAAGCTCATAAACATGTATGCAAATGTACGGAGATAAACATGCCAAACAAGTATAAAACAAATCAAATCCTTTTTCTCCTATTTGTAAAACAAAATATATATGCATAAACATAAATACTACTCCCCCTTTATGAATAAAGTAAGGAAAATATGCATATATAAACCAAATTCTTCTCCCCTTTTTTGTCAATCATCAACAAAGGGTTAAAGTAAAAGCAAAACAATAAATTTTTCTCCCCCTTTTTGTCCGAAATAAGGAACCAATGAAGGGGTAAACACAAATCAATGAAAGGTTATATGCGATATACATTCATGAAGAGGAAGACGCTAAGTTAGCTTCCCTACATATATACATTACATGAAAGAAGGATGACAAGCCCTAATTCACATAACGTAACATATACAATGCATAAGAGGAGATGTGAAGCTCCCCCTACATACGTGTACCGCACAAAGAAGAATTGTCAAGCTCCTCAATACTAGATACACTCATCATGAATCTATATGTAGAAGAGATGTTAAGCTCTCCTTGCATATAGGCAATACAAATAAAAAATGTTTTGATTTTTAATTGGTCAAACAAAATTTTGAATTTTTCTCAATAAAACAAATTTTGAGATATCTTCATAAATCAAAATTTTTAAGATAATCATTACAAATTTTGAATTTTTCAAATAGGTGAAACATATTGATACCAATTGTAAATTTATAACAAATTTGAAATTGAAGCATATTGATATCAATTGAAAATTATGATAAAAAAGAAATTTTATTTTTCATAAGCTTATGCATAGTTAAAATATCAATTGAAACATCAATTGAAAATAAAGTTTTTAAATTGAGCTTAGCATAAACTTTTTGGTGTGCTTTAAATAAGTAAACCAATTGTAAAGCAAGCACATGAAAATCATATATATGTATGAGAAATGATAATATCAATAGAAATTGATATAAGTTGAAATTATGAATCATACATATATAGGAAATAAAATATGAGTATATACAAAAATATCAATTTAGATACCAATTGAAAAGATCCAATGATACCAATTGAAAATAACAATGTAAATCAAGTATATAACTCATAACCTACCACCCTTCATATGCTCAAGATAAAAGATTTTCAATAAGGTTCGCAAGGCATACACGCCCAGCCATCCGCCCATTAATGGGTAGGGTTTTCAAAAATAGATTTGAAAATATTTTAGCATTGAAAATCACTACCAAATAAAGAACAATAATTAGTTAAAATAATTTTTAAAAAACTAGTTAAAGATCCTTCAAAACATGAAAGCAAAACATATATTTTTCTTGAGTCATACCAAATACACAAGAGATGACACTCAAAGACTATAAAGCTCAAAAATATGTTCATGAACTAAGATCATGACAAAACAAATAAAGTGTGAGTGTTTAAAAATCATGTAAATAGCATTTTCATGAAAATAATCAATGAAGCTCAAAAGCAAACATGAATATCATTTTTATCAAAACATGAAATTTATTTTTATAAACAAAATAAACTTTTAGGTATATGTATGATTTATCCAAAACTAACAATATGCATACATATCCCAAACATACAAAAGAGTCCATAATATATATTGCATGAAGGCAAAAGACTCACGAGTATACATGTATATTTGTTAGATTTGAATAAAAATTACCTATACATGAAGTAAAACATGAAAATAGGCAAAACATGTATAAATGAGAGAATCATCAAAACTAGCCTATACATGTGCATATCGTGAGTACAAATGAGCAATGAAGTGCAAACATATATGAATCAATTTGTTGCTCACTATTTGTACATGTATAAATATACGTTTTAATAGAATCTACATCTAAACAAGTTATATACCTCATGAAGAACAAAACAAATAAAACATGAACATGCTAAATATCATCATGTATGAATAAGCATGTAAATAAACTAGGAGTTTAGAGATAGTTACCAAACCAAAGAACTATGCTCCAAATCTCCAAAACATGGTGGTTGTCCCACCAAAACCTCCTTGATAGCGGTGCATCAAATGTATGTCCATCAAGTCCATGTGCATCCACCATCAAGGCACCAAATCTCTCACGTCTTGTGAGAGCCCTCACCTACATCAAATACACAAAGTGGGGACTTTGGTACCCATTTTCTTTTGGGTCCTTGAGGGTTAGCTTTGTAAGGAACCCAAATATTTTTCTTATTATCAAAATTTAAATGATGCATCTTATCAAAACAAAATTTGCTAAATGGCCTTTGCGGCCACAATGTGTACATTTGTACACCTTAGGATGCATATGTGTATGAGGGTGATCGTGGCGTGCAAAATGTGCATATGCATGATGAGGGTGTTGTGCATGAACATGGGGAACTTGTTTCTTTTGAAACAAAGATTCCAATCTTTTATGGTTGAATGCACAATTGCTCAAAGTTGAGCTTAAACAATTTATTTTATTTTTCAAAACATTAATCTCATTAGTGGTGGCATGTAAAGCATGATGAGATATAAAACTATTTTTCTTTTTAGAAACTTTTTCTTTTCTTTTTCAATAATTTTTCTTTTCAAAGAAGTGTTTTCATTAAAACCGACTTCCTTTTGTTTTTCCACCAAAATAATTTTATTTTCAAAGAAGTATTTCCTTCACAAAGATCATTTAATTTGGAAAGCAAGGAAATATTCTCATTTTTCAAATATTCATTTTCTTTTGAAACATTTTCAAAATTAGTTTGAAGAGAATCTTTTTCTTTTGACATACAATCAATTTTATTTTTCATTTTCTTATTATCTTTTCTAAGCATGTCATATTTTTCTAAGAGTTGTTGACAAAAAGAAGTGAGCTCATCATAAGTCATGTCAACATCCTCTTCTACCTCGGATTCGGTAGTTACCTCAAGGGGGTTATCCCCTTGGACCATATAGCACATGTTGGAGGCATCGCTTCCAACATCCAAATCGCTCCCCGCATAATATAGATCTTTTTCGCAAAGGGAGATGAGGGTGTTCCATGCTACAAAAGCCGAATCAATGTTAGAAAGCCTAGATAAATAATCATCATTTAGGGTTGATTTTATAGCATGAAGGGCTTTTGCATTAGCCTCAAAATTATTGCCATTTAAATAATATGAATTTTTAGTGATGGCAAGATAAACATGAATGCCTAGGGCTTTGAGGTATAAAGACATCTTAACCTTCCAAGTTTGGATGTTAAGAATGTCAAAAATAGGTGGTGACATGAAATCCATGGTGTGTGTACAAAAATAGTGATTAGCCTAAAATGAGGATCTTTAACTCTAGGTTGTAAGACCCAAATCAAGAGCACTTGGCTCTGATATCAATTGTAAATCACCTAGAGGGGGGGTGAATAGGTGATGGCTAATCTAATGGTCACTAAATGCGGAATTAAAAACTATTAAAACTAAACACCAAGTTTAACACAAGAGTGTAGCCGAATTCCCCGTGAAGGGCTCTGGACTAACTCCTCAAGATTCCTCTAGATAAGAGTTGAGGTGCCGCGTTGGCTCTCTTGGTTGAAAACTAGTGTTAGCAAACAATCTCCAAGTATATAACAATTAGGCACACAATATATCAAGCATATAAATGTAAAGACAATATGAGCATGCAAGATATAAAGACAAAGAGATAGAGAGTGAGCAATCGCAAACACGAGGGATTTGTTTCGAGGTTCGAGCACACTAGCTCTACATCCCCGCCTTCAACACCTTAAAGGATTTCCACTATAAACCGATCCCACTGGATCACTCGGTGCCGCAACACCTACAAGCCGAGTTTACACTTGAACTCCTTGGACTCTCTAGCCCGTACACACCGCAAGCCCACAAGCTCGCCGAGGCCGCACCTCAAACAACAAGTTCGCACCCGAACTCGAAACACCGCGAACACACGCGTTCGCTTCCTCAAAGAACAAAGATGAACTTTGGTGATCACAACTCTTGATCACCTAAAATCCTCTCACAACAAATCCCTATAGGTAGATATAGCAATGGATGGCTCAAGTGTTGTGTGAGAAAACAAGGAAAGAGATGGTGGAGGAAAACTCAAGAAAATCACTTTTAAAACACTCTTGATAAACTCCCCTTTTGATTGGAAGTATTAGCTCTCAATTTAGTGGAGAAAACTCTTTTAATGAAGTAGGAAAAACTAGCTCAAAACCCACTAAAAAATCTTGTTCAAAACAGCACCCAAACCCTCAAATTTATAGGGCTAGAAAAACTAGCCGTTGGGATCCAGGTGGCCTGACGGTCGACCGCCCGGTCGACCGCCAACGGTCATTTTTCTTACCGTTGGGGCAGCGGTCGACCGGCCCGGTCGACCGAGGCCTGGATACAGAGAGCAGACTCTCTGTCCGGTCGACCGGGGCATTTCCAGAGAGCAGACCTCTCTGGACGGTCGACCGTCCCGGTCGACCGGCCCTCCAGCCAGACTGGCGTGCACGTCTGTGCACGTCGGTCGACCGAGTCGGTCGACCGACTTCTAGCGCGGTCGACCGTCCTGGTCGACCGGCAGAAGCCAGGACAGAAATTCTGGGACAAAAAGTTAAGTCATTTTGGCTCAAATAAAATCCCATCAATTCACAGAAAATCTACAAAATAGTTTTACCAATATACTTTGATAAACAAACATGATTGCACAAAATCAAGGCATGTTACAAATAATTTGGACTATTTTTGTAACTTGGAAAATTTGGCTCAAAACAAAAACGGTATTTTCTAAAAACCAACCTTCTAAGGAAAAATATAGTTTTTGTAAAATTTGTTTTTCTAAAACTCTTCCAAATACAAAAACAAGATATTTTAAACTCTTTTAAAGCATAGGGTGTATGGATATGATCCACTACACAAACATGATGAAATATCTATATTTTTGATATTAAGCTCTAAATTTGGTTTTGGTTAAAGACATGTATATATTGAATACCAAAAACCAACCGGTATTTTTCCAAAATGAAAATTCTTTTCTAAGATGAAATCTCTTTTATGAAAACACATATAAATCAAGAGTGTGTGTGTATAAGATATACTTGAGCAATCCAATAACTATTCTATCTTTTACATTTTATCTAAAAATAAAATCTTATAAAAACAAACCTAGACACAAGTCTTGATCTTGAAGTCTTCACTTGAAGTCTTCTCATCTTCTTGACTTGGTCCAAACACGATCTAACGAGCTCGACTCCTCTTGAGTACTTGATGTGGTCTTGACGCATAAGCTCGTGAATCAAACCGTGCTAGCTCCAAAACTTGACTTTAAATCCTTTGTTGAAGCTATACACCTACTAAGATCTTGATCAAAAATCTGAAACTATTTAACACAAGATCATTAGTACTATAACTACATGAGTTGATCATCATCAAAACTAGAGTGATGGGCCTTTGGGCCAACACCTGAATCATGGGATAAACAAATGAGCCGTATGAAATTGGTCTTACCCAGGCCAGGAACAGATTTATCAGTCGTCTGCTTCTGCGCCGATAGTTTAATAACTAACGGGGCAGGAGTAAGAGGCACTGCAGCTGATTCACTCTCTGCAATAACGGTGGGAGTGTAGCGACGAGGCTTCTTCACCACCCTCTTCCTACGGGATCCACCTTGCTGCTTCCATTTGAAGTGGACGTCGGGATCTTCTTCTTCCACCTCTTCCACCTCCACGTCTTCCATAGGGGGTGTGCCTACCCGATCAGGAACATCTGCTGGGACCTCAGTGCCTGCAACTCCTTCAAAGCGAGGACTTTTCGCGTCTAAAGCTTCACTATCGGCAGTGGCAACGAACTCCGGGAGGCCTGGCACCCGGACCCTTTTGCCCTCACCCTTCTCAGTGACTTTTTACTTCAGTCGCTGGGTGATCAACTTCACACCAAAAGAATTAATAGAAAGTCCGGTAGACGCGGAGTTTGAAGTTCTGTACCATTGACAGAACCCCGAAGTCATCAGCAGGTTCGGGGTCCTCAACGGCATGCACAGTCGTACCTCAGTACAGCCAGCAATGAAGAACCGCTAGGCGCGAGCACCATCGATGAGGCTCCCCATGAAAGCCAGGCTAGCGTTCAGATTACCAACGTAGAGTTGGTCATACCCGAACTGATGAGCAAATCGACTAGGGACATACGACTCCAAATACACTAGATGAGATGGCCGGATGCTAACCAGCCATTCGAAGATTCCCCAGCTCAGCGACGTCTTCCCATCTCCCACATCCTTGAATTCCTCGCCATAGCCCACATCGTGGATGTAAGGGAAGCACCGGAAGAGACTAGAGACGTCGTACCGACACAACAGCTTGTGTACCGCGTCACATAAGTCCGTGACCATGAAGATTCCTCAAATCGGCGGAGAAGCGCTATTCGCACACCTTCCGGAGGCTCTTCACCAGCTTGAATAATAGCTGGGCAGTGAAGGGCGAACCATGCCATCAAGTAGGTATATGGCAAGCCGATCCTTGGGTTTGGTCCGTCACGGGGCAAAATCATACCCTTTCCCCTTTTCGTCATTGGTGGCCTGCAAAAAGCCTCCGTCAATGCGCGAAGACCCCGCTGGATACAGCACACCATCGCCGGAAGAAGCCCCAAAGAGCGACCATGTACCAGACGAACCGCCGGCAGTAAGACAGTGGGAAGGACGGCATCACTGGAGGGAGATGGCACTGAAAATCACCTAGAGGGGGGTGAATAGGTAATGGCTACATTTAATAGAAAATAATGCAGAATAAAAAATAAATTAGCAATAAGCAATAACAATTTGATAGATCTTGCAAAAGAGTAAGCAATATAAGTGCAAGTAAAGAGAGAGCGTAGAGTTTAGAGAAATAGTAGACAATCGCAAACACAAGGATATGTTTTGAGGTTCGAGCCACTGCTCTACGTCTCCGTCTTCAACACGATGAAGGATTTCCACTATGAGCGATCCCACAGGATCATCAATTGGTTACAAGTTCTCACTAGAACTCTTCAGACATACTTGTTCTCTCTCACGGTGCCACAACACCAACTTGGAGCTCACTAGCTCGCTCGAGGCCGCAACCTCTACAACTTCTCAATTGAAGAAAATGGTGATCAACACTTGACCACAAAGATAGCTTACAAGCACAACCCTACTACCAAGATGAGAAAGTGAAACAATTGGGATTGTGTAGTGCAAATAGCAAGTAGAGAAGTAGAGGAAAGGCTCAAGCTAAAATACCAAATTTTGAAAATAGTTGGCTCAAGAGAAAATCTTTTGCAAAGAGGCTAAACTATGAAAAACTTTGATGTAAGGCTTGTAAATCTTGTTATTAAGTTGTTTCACACTCCCACTATTTATAGAGATGAAAACCAGGCTAGAAAATGCAATAGATCCGTTGGGAGAAGACCCAACAAAAGACAAAACTGAATCTAACTGTTGGGAGCCAAGTTAGCAGAATTTTCTGCTGTCGGTCGACCGGCCGGTCGATCGCTAACGGTCAGATTTCCGACAGTTGGGAAAGCGGTCGACCGGACGGTCGACCGTGGTTCCCAAACAGAGAGTAAAAACTCTCTGTCGGTCGACTGGGCCGGTCAACCGGAACAAACAGAGAGCACTGCTCTTGCGTCCGATCGACCGCGACGGTCGACCGAAGTGTACGGCTGCACTTGGTGCATGTCGGTCGACCGCCCGGTCGACCGACAGAGCAGTTTTGCTCTGCTAGCGGTCGACCGTGGGGTCGACTGGATGAGGGCCAAAACTGTTTTTAGAAATCTTTTTGAAGTCTATATTTTTCCAATAAATTTTCTTTTGATAGGTAAATACAAAATAGAGTTCTAGGGATTTGAAGAGCTAAAGTGTGATCATAGATCAACACCAAATAGATTAGAACTATATTTTGATAAAAAAAATTTCTAAAATAAAAACCAGTTTTTCCAAAACTTGTTTTTTTTCGAAACTTGGTTTTCCTAAGGAAAACGGTAAGAAACATGGTAACAAATTTTTGCTTGAAAACACAAGGAAATACGAAATGTGTGTGTGTGACAATCCCAAAAGTTATCAACCTCTATCATCTCGGTTTTAACAAATGACTATAAATCCTATTTAAAATAGAAAAAGTAAAGATACAAATTTTGAAATAGTCTCCTCGATATTGCTTGATCCTTGAACTCTTCTAGTGTGCTAGGCTCTGGGATCTAAATCGTCTTGGCTTCCAAATGTGTGAGTCTTGTGATGGAGCCGAAATGCAACATATGATTTTACCTGAAACTTAATTAAACAATTTTATTAATACCTAACTACATATGGTTTGTTATCATCAAAACTAGGGCTAATGGCCTTTGGGCCAATAATCTCCCCATTTTTGATGATGACAAAACATATGGAGTTATTACAAATATTTTGAGTAGAGACTTCAAGTGAAGCTCCCCCTTAACACATGCATATATAAGAATATGATATAAGAGAGCTAAATGCATAATAAAAGCATATATAAAGGATATAATAGTTAGACTCATTTGCCAACCATTTATGCATAACAAAGATACAGAGATATGAAAGTGTATGCACAAATGGTTACCTCCATCCATCCAATAATACCTCCAGCCTCCAAAGTAAGTGGCGGATGGTTGGATCAACAAGAGACAATAATACACATATACCACATAGAGAAACTAAGGATAACTGTCATAACATAAATAAAGATGTCCATGCAGAGGTTCATGCCAACCTCAAAAACCAAATACACATAAACACACAAAGCAAATGTCCATAAAACACAAAATACATATCCAACTCCAAATACAAAAAATAAATACTCCCAGAAAATAACAAAAGCTAACTCCCCATAAATAACTCCATCAAATAACTCTTCCCCTTTTTGTCATCAACAAAAAGGGGTCAACCCTCCTGGAAATCTGGGTCTTCTGGGGAAGCTGGTGCCTCAAGAACAACAGGAGGAGCCCATGTGTCGAAAGGAGGACCCGTGGGAGGAAGTGGCTGTGAGCGACCTCTCGGAAGAGGAGCCGGCCAAGTGTACATGCTGTAGATATCATGGACACAGGTCTGCATATAGTGAATGGAATCACAAATGTGATTGAGATCATTGTCCACTCGCTGCTCTAGCTGCTGAAAGTAAGCGGCCATCTGAACGGACATCTGCTGGCTATGCTCCTGAAGCTGAGTGGAGAGAACTCGATAGGGATTAAAAGGAGCAGAAGAAGATCCAGGAACAACAGCAGGAATGATAGGCTGGTGCTGAGGAGCAGGAGCACGCTCCCTAACACGCATCCTCTTGAGGAGAGTGTTGTTGATGTCAATTGACGGTTCGATGGACCGTTCAGTGGAAAGATCGAAACTGAGTTGCTTCAGTAGGCGTGTGATAAGCATCCCAAAGAGCAAGTGCCGGTTTGGGACAAGAAGATGATCGGACGTCATGTAATCGATGATGAGTTTAGGAACATTTATTCTAATGCCTTTCAGAAGGCAATAGATCAAAAGAGGAGCAGAACCCCTAGCGTGACTATACTCTCCTAATTTTGGCAGGAGGTTATAGAAAACGATTTTAGCTAAGACTTGGGCAGTGAGAGTGTAATACTTCACCTCCTTATTCCTAACTAAAGCGGGGTTTTCATCATCGTGAAGCAAAATGGAGGCGGTGTGGGCAGACTCACCGTGAGGATAGGCAAATTCATGAAGATCCACATTATAAATATCCACCCCCTCACAGGAGAGGTGTAGGAGACGTACAAATTTTTTAAAAGAAATATTTATATCTTTGCCCATGACTCTAGACCTGATGTGATCATGTTGGAAGGACAGATTAAAGTAAAAATAATGTACTAATTCAGGGTAGACTGGTTCTTTCATGGTGACAAACTGCTCAAGTGAACTAGTACTTAAGATATTGGTAAGAGTAAGGTGCTCAAAATCACTAAGCACCACCGTCCTACCAGAGATAACATTTTTAGTGTGGATAATAGAAAACCTATAAGATGCATTTTGGGAGATGAAAGGGTTGGATGATGATTCATGGGTTTTCCCTTTCTCAGATCTGGATCTTTAGGACGTGATGAAGGATTAAACAGGATAATAGCACGATATAAAGATGAATATACAAGAATATTAAAGAAAATAGAAGAGATTAAGGAGAAATTTTGGTTATACCTCAAAATCCAAGAAACATTCCTGAAAAATTGCAGATCTAGAGCCTAAGAAGGATTTAAACAAATTTTGTGGAAGAAATTTTGGATTTAGAAGAGTTTAAATGGGTTGGATTAGGTTTAGGAGGAGGAGAATTGAAGAAGGGAAGAAAGATGAGTCGGTTGGAGAAGGAGGAATGAAAGAATTAGGGATTTAGGGTTTTTATAAAAATCGGGTAAAAACAGTTTACCCAACTCCCGGTTGACCGCCCGGTCGACCGGCGCAAACTGAGAGCAGTCTTGGTTTCAGTCGGTCGACCGGCTTCGGGCTAAATTTTTTTTTGTTATTTCAGGTAATATCAGTCGACCGCCCAGTTGACCGGCCCTATGACAGGCTAACGCGGTCGACCGGTCGGTCGACCGTGACTGTCCAAAACAGTTAAGAAATTTTGTTGTTTTAAATTTAATTTTCCTTTAAAAAAATTAGAGACTAATATATTTTTACATATAAAACATGAAGACAGTGTTAAAATTTTAATAGGCATGAGAAACACATAAAATTATTTTTAAGTTATTTTATTATTATTAACAACATATATATATATTTTAATAATTAAGCCATAAATTTGAGATATTGAAGCCGAATACCCCTTTAAGGGTTCTGAACTTCTCCTCTACATTCCTCTAGATAAGAGTTGAGGCGCGTAATTGCTATCTCTATTTATTTGCTTAATTATAAATAAGTTTTCATATTTGATAATTATATATATACTTATAAAAACATTTACCAAAAAAAAATATATTTAACACATGGACAATCAAAACATGGCTAGTATAAAAACAAACAAAGTATGCAATCTCAACTATATTCAAGATACAAAAAAAAAGGATATGCAAGTCTACATAATTTAAAGCATATTATCACAAAATGAAACTAGCAAATTCTATGCCTGTACATATCTAATTTAGAGATAAAACCTTAGGTGGAGAAGTTACCAAATCATGAGCAATCTCCAAATAGGTGCCTCTTTGATAGCGATGCAAGTGATGATTTGTTCGTTAAGCTTTGATGCATCCACCACCCGGGCACCATCTCCCCCTAAGTCTTGGAGGAGGACGACGCACCTGTATCAATCAATTTTGGCGTGTCCTTTGGTACCCAAATCTTTTTGGGTCCTATGGGGTTAGTATTTTCTCGAACCCAAACATTTTTATTAGTCATGTTTAATTTTGCATAACAAAATTTTGCTAAATGGCCTTTGCGGCCACAATGTGCACATGTATATATCTTTTCATACATAAATGCATGATTGTGTGAGTGTGCATGCTTTTGTGTGTTTGATGCATGAGGAGTGTGTTTTCTTTGGGTTTTTCCCTTAGGAAACATAGATGAAAATCTGGTCATGTCAAATGCACACTTTTTCAAAGTAGTATCCAAAGCCTCAATGCGTTTTTGAATATCCAAAAATTCATTTTTACTACAAGTGGTGATTGGGCTTTTACCCTTATAAGTAATTTTATATTTTTCAAAATCCATTTTCATTTTCTCAAATGATTTTGACAAATCATTTTTCTCATTTAAAACAATCTCAAATTTGTTCTTTAATAAATCAATTTCCTTTTTCAACTTTTTATTTTGAGTAAGGAAAATTTCATATCTATTTTGTAATTCTTCAAAAACATGTGCTAATTCATCCATGATCAAATCCTCATCTTCTAAAGAGTTTTCTAGGTTTACCTTAGAAGCTTCATCACCATGTGCCATGAAGCACATGTGTGCGGTGTCAATCTCCTCTTCGGATTCGGTCTCTGAGTCATCCCATGTGGCCACCATCGCCTTCTTCTTCTTTTGCACATTCTTGGAGGTTGTAGCTTGTAGAGAGGGGCAATCTGTAATTAGATGTCACGTTCTTTTGCAATGGAAGCACGGACCCGTTTCCTCCCTTTTCTTTTCAAGTCTTCCTTGAGGTCTTCCTCTTCGGAAGTTGCTTTGTCTACCTTTCTTGTAGAACATCTTGCCCACTTTTCTAATGACCATGGCAAAGTCCTCATCGTAGTCTTCCTATGATTCCTCTTCATTAAAGGAGGAAGGAGTCGCCTTGAAAGTTATTGCTTTCTTCTTTGGAGCCTCCCTTTCTTCTCTCACCTTCATCTCCATCTCATGGGTTTTGAGATTACCGATGAAGCCGGAGAAGTCCATCTCCTCCCTATCGTTGAGCTCCTAAAGGGTGGCTTCCTTGACTTCCCAAGATTTGGTAAGAGCTCTAAGGACCTTCCGGATCTTTTGGTCATTATCAATGTTGTCACCTAAAGAGGATAAAGCATTAGTGATCTTGGTGAACCGAGTGAGCATTTCATCTATACTTTCATTTTCAAGCATATAAAAATTCTCATATTGAGAACGGAGCAAGTCAATTTTGGATCTCTTGACTTGCGACGTCCCCTCATGAGTAATGATAAGAACATTCCAAACCTCATAAGCTGATTTGCAATTAATCACACGAGAAAGATCATCTTCATTTAATGCTTGTGTAAGTGCATATTGGCTCTAGCATTTGGCCTCGTAGTCCTTAGCGGTTGCTTCGGACCATGTACCCTCATTACTGTGAGGTTCAACAAATTGTTTGGTAATGGATTTTGCAACTCTAACTCCTAGGAACTTTAGGAATAGGTTCATTTTGACCTTCCAAATGGGGAAGTTCAACTCATCAAATTTCGGTGGGGACTTGATGCTAGAGAAGTCAAGTGATGCCATGAAAACAAGTTTAGTGCACAAACAAATAATAGATGCAACAAATAAATATAGCCAAATAAAGAGGATCTCCATAAGGTGGTTAAACTAAATGCTAGGGTTAGGCTCTGATACTAATTAAAAATCAACTAGAGGGGGGGGTGAATAGGTGATGGCTATATTTAATGGCAAATAAGGCGGAATAAAAAATAAATTAGCAATAAGCAATAACAATTTGATAGATCTTGCAAAAGAGTAAGCAATATAAGTGCAAGTAAAGAGAGAGAGAGAGTAGAGTTTAGAGAGATAGTAGACAATCGCAAACACAAGGATATGTTTCGAAGTTTGAGCCACTGCTCTACGTCCCCGCCTTCAACACGATGAAGGATTTCCACTATGAGCGATCCCACCGGATCGTCAATCGGTTACAAGTTCTCACTAGAACTCTTCAGACACACTTGTCCTCTCTCACGGTGCCGCAACACCAACTTGGAGCTCACTAGCTCGCTCGAGGCCGCAAGCTCTACAACTTCTCAATTAAAGAAAACGGTGATCAACACTTGACCACAAAGATAGCTCACAAGTACAACCCTACAACTAAGATGAGGAAGTGAAATAATTGGGATTGTGTTGTGCAAATAGCAAGTAGAGAAGTAGAGGAAAGGCTCAAGCTAAAATACCAAATTTTGGAAATAGTTGGCTCAAGAGAAAATCTTTTACAAAGAGGCTAAACTATGAAAAACTTTGATGTAAGGCTTGTAAATCTTATTATTAAGTTGTTTCACACTCCCACTATTTATAGGAGATGAAAACCATGCTAGAAAATGTAATAGATCCATTGGGAGAAGACCCAATAAAAGACAAAACTGAATCTAGCCGTTGGGAGCCAAGTCAGCAGAATTTTCTGCTGTCGATCGACCGGCCGGTCGATCGCTAACGGTCGAATTTTTGACCGTTGGTAAAGCGGTCGACCGGACGGTCGATCGTGGTTCCCAAATATAGAGTAAAAACTCTCTATCGGTCGACCGGGTCGGTCGACCGGAACAAACAGAGAGCACTGCTCTTGTGTCCGGTCGACCGGGACGGTCAACCGAAGTGCACGGCTGCACTTGGTTCATGTCGGTTGACCGCCCGGTCGACCGACAGAGCAGTTTTGCTCTGCCAGCGGTCGACCGTTCAGTTGACCGGATGAGGGCCAAAAACTATTTTTAGAAATCTTTTTGAAGTCTATATTTTTCCAATAAATTTTCTTTTGATAGGTAAATACAAAATAGAGTTCTAGGGATTTGAAGAGCTAGAGTGTGATCATAGATCAACACCAAATAGATTAGAACTATATTTTGATAAAAATTCTTTTCTAAATAAAAACCAGTTTTTCCAAAACTTGTTTTTCTGAAACTTGGTTTTTTGAAACTCGATAAGGAAAACGGTAAGAAACATGGTAACAAATTTTTGCTTGAAAACACAAGGAAATACGATATGTGTGTGTGTGACAATCCCAAAAGTTATCAACCTCTATCATCTCGGTTTTAACAAATGACTATAAATCCTATCTAAAATAGAAAAAGTAAAGATACAAATCTTGAAATAGTCTCCTCGATATTGCTTGATCCTTGAACTCTTCTAGTGTGCTAGGCTCTGGGATCTAAATCTTCTTGGCTTCCAAATGTGTGAGTCTTGTGGTGGAGCCGAAATGCAACATATGATTTTACCTGAAACTTAATTAAATAATTTTATTAATACCTAACTACATATAGTTTGTTATCATCAAAACTAGGGCTAATGGCCTTTGGGCCAACAGGAACCACACATCTCTTCAATCAAACCGATAAAAATCCTGCCAACCGGGACATTGGGTGACGAGCTTGATGATGAAAGCTCTTGAGAATGTCACCCTTCTCATAGATGCCATCATCCTCTTCCAGAATAACATCTCCCTGGGCATGCTCTTTCATCCTCTAGAAGATATCTTCATCTGCAACCCCGCAGTGAGCCGCTTTAGGGGCATCTTCCAGGTTGGGGAACAGATAATTCCCCCAGCTCTTCGAACTGCTTGAAGCTCCCTTATGGTTCCCGTGCATACTCGAGCAGATATAAAAATGGCACATCAATTCTCGGTAAGTCTCGAATAGGGCGGGCTCCTGTTTCTCTAGAAGTGCCAATTTCACCTCGCATGGGAAGTATTCTTCGTAAGGTAGAGATCCCATTGGCAAAGCAGAGATTTTTCACATCTCATGCAAAGCCATACCCAGTTCACCTGCAGGGATAAAGAAAGTCTCTGTAGCAGGGCAGTATAATTCAAAGATGGCGTAGAAATTCGCTACGCTCATCTGAATGCCATAGCAGGTTGCTCTGACAGCCTCATAAAGTCCCAGGCTCCTTAAATCCTCTTCAAAATGGTCCAAGACGTATAGGGTCAAGTCCCTCCACCAGGCCTTGGAAGGATGAATCCAGGCTGGAGTCCTGAAATCGGTCGCCGAATAGTTACCATGGACTCTAAAGAATTAATTTCCAAAGGTTTGAGCCATAGCGGGATTTTCCCCCACCGGGATGTCTTGGAGAACGTTTCCAGGCAGGAGACCCAATATGCAGGAAGGAGGACCTGGAGGAGAAGCAGCTATCAAGATACCCACATGTACTAAGTCAGTGGAATGGGTAACCTACCATTTCATCTTTCGAGGCCTCGTCACGCATTGAAAGAAAGACAGTGGGAAATGACGCTTGCTAGACGGGAGGTAATACATCTCGCCATCCAAATTGAAGATCCACTGCCCTTCCCCGGCCAGCAGCTGATGTCGGTGTCAGGCACTGCGTCCCCAAACATGAAGCCGGGCTTCCGGTAAATTTTTTGATCATAATCCTCAAGGGGAGCAATAGTCAAGATACTCCTCATAGTACACTGATCTCCAGCGTGGATCAGAGCGTCCCGGCCAGGAAGGCTCCGCTCACTGAATAATGAGGCTTGCCCTTGAAATTGCAGGCTAACATTGCCATTTAGTCCCATGGCTATTCCAAAGAGGCTGTTCAAAGGTCCCAGAGTCTAGTGCACTGCAAAGCAAGAAGAAACTATATTAGTCCATTAGCCAAAGAAAAGGAAAGCTAAAACAAAAAAAATTGCTAAGGCATAGCTTCGCTCTCCGAGCGAAGCTAGCCTAGCATTAGCTTCGCCCTAAAGCTCAACTTCGCACTCTGCAGCTCAGCTTCGCACTCTGCACGAAGGCAGAGTGCAGAAAATCTCTAAGTATTAGCTTCGCTTCAGAAGTTTAGCTTCGCGTTCTGTCGCTGAACAGAATGCAAAAAAGCCCCAAGGGCTAACTTCGTTGGAAAGGCACTTGTGCCTAAAACTGTTCAAAGGACTTTAAAGTCCTCTTTTCAGCTACGCCTCTAGAGCTAGCTTCGCATCCTGTCATTTGACAGAATGTGAACCGCCCTAAGGGCTAGCTTCGCATAGAGGTTTGGAGAAGAAACCATTGGTTTCTAAATTTCAAGTTGAGAAATTAAGGGGAATTAAATCCTCTAAAGATTCGGCAAAGTCAAATTAAGGGAGTAGAACCCCCTGAGATCACTAGATCACGATGGATCACTCTAGAATCATCATGAAATAGCCAGTAAATGACTTCAAAAAGAGATAAAATCTCTGAAAAAGGGGAAAACTCCCTAATCGCGATGGGGCGTTCGATGATCGGAGGAGGAGAGGGCGCCTCTGTAGCAGAGGTCGCTGCCTCTTTGCCTGCACGTCGTTTGGGAGCCATGAAGAACTAAGGAGTTCTGAAAATCAGAATGAAGGAGAAGAAGAAGAAAGAGATTCGTGATTAGTCTCTAAAACTGCATATTTCATACCACATCTTCATATTTATTTAATATTAAATTATGCTAATAATACCTCTCTTGCATGTTTCTAGGTCCATGATGTGCAATGAAGAAGAAGACCCTAAATCACCATTTAACGGGTGATTAAAGGCCTATAATATAGCCATTGACTTTGGAGAGCTGATTCATCAAAACCAGGGGCTCAAAACCAGAAACCGGAACCTGCAACTGACAAGGGACAGACGGGACAGCGCGCGACAGAAAGAGCTGCGCGCGCGACTCTAGAAGAGCCGCGGAAATGCGGCTGGTTAAACACGACCCGTAGAGCCACTTTGCTACTACGGAAGAATCGAAAAAGCAGTAACATCGACCCACACTCCTTTACTTATATTTGTGCATGCATTTTGCCGATCAAATTTTGGCGCCGTTGCCGGGGATGGGAACGGTTTGATTTTACGTTTTTGTTAACCTTTCTTCTTTGTTTTTGGTGTGCGGTTAAATTTTTAGCGTTGTAGAAGTGCACACTTGCTCTTGTGTGGTTGGGTAAATTCTTTTATATTCTTATACTCTGCTGTTAATTTTTGTTTATATTACCTGTGCACTGTAATAATTTTAAGAACTAAAATACAGTAATTGGATGTTTTAAAATAGTTTAGACATTTGCATTTAAGCACGTGTCAATTTTCATTCCAATATACTATATTTTTTTTCTTGTGTTGTTGTGATCTTGACGGAGGTGTACATATTGCATTGCATATAGTTAGGACAAATACGTGGGTGATTTACTCTCTTTGTGTGTTCATTCTTATCTATATTGCACACTTGCATGAATTGAACTTAAGGTAAAACCCAATACAACATAAGGTGGGGAAGTCATTACCCTCCCTTAGCCCAAAAATCACCTCCCCACTCACACAACCCAAGCCTAAATAAAACTTGCTAGACGTTGGCCCCTAGGGACATCTCGGACTCATTTAAGAGATTGACCTAAGGGGAAAGTTGTTAGAAGTTGACTCTTGTCAAATCGGTGTCTAAGGTTAGGGATTGAGAGGCGAAACCTCGAAGAACAGTGGTTTGCATAATTAGGCCCGTTGCTCCAGCACGGATACCTCCCATTGATCTTGCCCCTACCTGGCCGATTAACTCGTGGTCAGATTCTGACAATATACCCCCCGTGGACAGTCTAACCAGTTAGTAGTCGTCTAGGTCTAAGTCAACCCTAGCATAGGCTTGTTTTTTTTCTTTTTCTTTGTTTGTTTGTTTGCTTGTTTTCTTTTTTTTGTAAATTATGAAATGGATTTTAACAACAACAATTTTTCAATCATAATATGAATCCATATTTCACTCCAACCTTATTTGACTTGGATAACTCTGACCCGGCTATGTACAACATGAACCAACCATATATGTCGGGTTAGGATTATCCGACTCAATATGACCCGTATCCCCAATCCTATGACTATAATTTTCAAAATAACTTCAACTCTTCACAGAGTCAATGGGGATTCATCTCCCCAGAGTCAAATTTTCAACCACCTTGTCCACAATATTCATTCCCTAATTCAGCTTCAATGCTCCTTTTCCTGTTCCACCAACTGAGGAAAAATCCAATTTGGAAAGGAGTATGAAAACCATGCTTGAGTCCCAACAACAAATTCAAAATTTGCTCAACTCACAATCCTTCCCAAATAAAACTCCATATACTCCTTTTCTAGAACATCCAATTGAAGAAGAATCTGAGCTAGAAGAGCATTTGGAAGTCTTTTGTGAAAAATTGCAACGATTTCAAAATATGTTGGACTCATCATCTCAGCCAAATTTACAAGAGTCCTACCCATCTTTTTTAGTCTCACTGATTCAAAATGAACAACCATCAATACTGGACTTGAGTATGAAACCCTTGCGTGAGTCTGAGCAGCAATCACAAAATCCGATGGACTCACAATTTCACCACAATTTTCAAAATCAACTTCCATACTCACCTTTTCAAGAAGAACCAATTGCAAAAAGTATGAAAGACATAATTCTGATTCCAAATTCTGTTACCCGGCCTATCAGTAGGTTAGACTCACTAATGAGCGAATTGATCAATGAGAGCGAGGAAAGTCTTTCTTGTCGACCTTTGACCGATCCTTATATCCCTAACTCTACTGATTGGACCAAGAATCATGTCATTTTGGAAATCCAGTTTCAATTTCATCATACCAATCTGAACTTGACCAACATCAACCTCTTGACATTTTGGCAAGTTATCCTTTTCCTGAAATTGAACTTGAGCTTGAAAGTGATCCTGAACCTCATGTTGGTGATTCCATTTCACTTTTTGATTCAATAATGACTCTGGTATGTTTACCAGATTTTTTTCTCTATTCCGGAGTCAATATTGAATCCTGTACCAGTACACTGTGAAATTGAATCACTAATAACTTATGATCATACTTCATTAATGGGGAAAGTGTGTGAACATCAATTCTTTGGTTTGGACCCTATTTTTGAACCAATTTCGACTCTCATTGTTGACTCTCGACTTGATCTGAGTCAAATTCCTGAGTCGGTATCGGTTTTTGTTCCTGATCCATTTGAGTCCAAATCCATCATCTCTCAAAATCACACTTCATTGTTGGACAAGGATGTTGAAGAGAATGACTCAGTAATTATTTTTGAAAATTAAAAATTAGATGGGGATAAGTTTTTAAATAAGACCATTCAGTCAATCATTCTTTTACTGGGTCGCATTAGAGAGGTCACTGGTGGGTTTCTGCAAGATCCACGATATCTTGATTGGGCAGCAACGCTTGGCCCAGTCAGACTACCACCGGAACCACTACCATGAGGTAATTTTCCTTCCCTTCCCATTTGTTTCATGTATATACACATTCACGATGCATTGAGGACAATGCATGAGATAAGTGTGGGGGAGGGTTTACTAACTTAGTTAGTTTTACATTTTCTTTCTTTTACACTTCTTTTTAGGAACTTTTTAAAAATTTTCTTTTGTATAAAAACTCTTTTCTTTTCTTTTTACAAAACTTTTTGACATAAGGGAAATAGTTTTGATTTATTTTTAGAAAATTAAGATTATCTTAGGAATTAGGAAGACCTAAAATTATGAATTTTTAAACGAAGTCAAAATAATAGATCTTGTTTAAATTTTAGGATAAGGAAGTAAGATTGAAAAGATAATTTAATCTTGAATTTTTTGCCTTAGATTTATGCACTTCACACTTACACAATTTTTGGGATTGAAACAAAGACTGAAAATGCCATAAAAAATATATTAATATATATATATATATATAATGATAAAAACCACTTATTGAAGTTGGGTAAGTATGCCTCAGGAAGCATGATTATTCATACCTAAAATGGTGGATAAAAATAAAAATAATCCCCTTTAGTTTTGTGGCCTTGTTTACTCGAGTCCTTAAGCCGAGGGATGTTTTCTCATCTGGTACCCTAAGATCATCTGATTTGGGAGTCACCGGCTAAAGGCTCACTACCCGGGTAAATAAGAAAGCCTAAGAAAACTAAGGAAAGAAAAGAAAAAAGAAATATATATATATATATATATATATATATATATATATATATATATATATAATATTATAAATAAATGACATGAAAGTTAGAGTCGATATCCCAAAAACCTTCACTGTTCACAAAGTGCATATTTTTCTAAGTGTTTTATGAAAGATCAAATAATCAATTCAATTTTAAATTCTTACATTTAATTTATAACAAGATTTTGCATTTCGACTTAGTTTAAGGAAGAACAATTTCTGGTTAACCTCTGACATTGGATCACTTATATTTTCGCAAAAATACTTCAACACTTTTCTCTATTTCAAAAATGCATTTTCAAATACTAAAATTTGATTTCTTTCTTTATGGATTTTGTGGGTGTAATCCGCTGAAAACCCTCAGGAGGCAAAACTCCTATTCTAGGGGAAACCTAGAGGTTTAACGGCTTGTTGCACACGCTCAGTGCAATCGCGTCACCTGCAAAAGTGGTGTAATAATTTTCTTAGTTTTTGTTTTGCTCGGGACGAGTAAAAGATAAGTGTTAGGGTGTGATTAGTCTCTAAAACTGCATATTTCATACCACATCTTCACATATATTTAATATTAAATTCTGCTAATAATACCTCTCTTGCATGTTTTTAGGTCCATGGTGTGCAATGAAGAAGAAGACCCTAAATCACCATTTAATGGATGATTAAAGGCCTATAATATAGCCATTGACTTTGGAGAGCTGATTCGTCAAAACCAGGGGATCAAAACCAGAAACTGAAACCTGCAACTGACAAGGGACAGACGAGACAACGCGCGACAGAAAACGCCGCGCGCGCGGCTCTAGAAGAGCCACGAAAAGGCGGCCTGGGCAGCGTTTCCGCTGCCGTACGGCCGCGGCCGCGCCCGTACTTTGGCCCAGGGTTTGCCCCCTGGCCCCCCTTTCCCCTGGTGCCTATAAATACCCCTTGGGGTTTTTCAGAGAGGAGAGATATAGAGAGTAGTGTAGTTTTCCTTCCATGTTGTAGTTTAGAGTAGTTTAGTTTAGGTTAGTTCTTCTTCTTTCTTTGTATTTTTCATTTCTTGTAGATCTTGTAATAGGAGAGAGAGTGGTATATGGTTGGAAAGTAAGAGTGCTTATAATAGAAGGTGACAATCTATGAAAGGTTCTCTCTTTATCTCTCTTTATTTTCTTCTCTCCAACTCCTTTTACATGTTTAGCTAGTTTTCTCTCATGGCAACTAACTACTAACCACTAACTTGCTAACTTCTTACTTGATAATCCACATGAATCTAATAGCCTCTACTTGGCCTTTGTTTTGATTGAGTTTTTACCTGCACACAAAATAAATAATATTAGATCTAGAACAAGTTGTGCAAGGTTCTCAATTCGAATCCGCGGTAGCAGTGGCTATGCGGGTCGTGATCCTCAGGGAGGGACTAGCGATAGAAGCGTTTGTAAGTTATCTCTAAAAATTATTTTCTTTAAGTTAAGTTAGGAAGAAGGCGGTAGATTATGAAGATGGAGGATTAGAGGTGGTATTTATAATGAGATGAGAAAGAAAGAATTGGGAGATGGTGATTTAATCTATAAAAAGAAAAGAAAAGAAAAGAAATAAACACTAACCTTAGTTTGGTTGAAGAAAAACGTGAAATCCTAACACTTTCTACCTTGCTTTGGAGGCGTTGAACGCATAAACCATAGGATCGATCTCAGTCCCCTGTTCGCATTATATCATCAAGCTTGGGCAAGTATGAAGTGATACGTACCTTGAGGAGGAGAACATCACCATGAAATATCGTTGGCACCCACCAAGATTCGTTATACTTGTGCTTTGGAAATCACTTGCATGCTCATCATAAACCAACAGAGATAAAGAAAACAAAAAGGAAAATAAAGCAATGACATAAAAGAAAAGTTACCTTTATTACTTGATACAATGGAAGAGAAGAGAAGCATACATCGGTGTCACTCTCAACATAGCCCTCTCCCTCACTTACATAAAAATTAAAAAAGAAAAGAAAACCTAAACTACAAGAAAGAAGAAAGCCTAAAACCCTAGATTTGGCCCTCTGGCTCTGGACCCTCTTCTCGGTTGCACTGCAGGGGGTATTTATAGGAGCAGAAGGAGGTAGAGTCCCAGTCGAAGTCGTCCACGAAGGCGGTTCCCTGGATATGACTGGACTGCCGCGGAAACGCGGCTTGGGCCGCGTTTCCGCGGCCTTATGGTGGCGGCTGGCCACGCGCTTTGGCGCGTGGCTTCTCCTGGTCCGTCCATCTGGGCGTTTGCTTCTGGAAGTTGAATCTCGACTCTTTATCTTGGATTTAGATATAACTTGGGAAGCAAGTTACCTAGATCCCAAATCTTTTATCCATGAATTTCCTTCTCTTCTTTGGCTTTTATCCTCATCCTGCAAGTGTTTAGGGTTGAATAGAAGTCTATCCTTCCCTCTTCTTTGTATTTGCAACTTTTGCCCTTGTGTATTTGCAATTTTGACAATTAATATTTGCACTTTTACACTTGGGCTTGAATATGGGCTTTTGGGCTTCTTTTAGACTTTATTTATTATTAAAATAAGAACTCAAGGCCTGCACACAATAAATCATAAAATATTAGTAAATGTGCAGAATTATATGAATAAATATGAAAATGTGATGGTAAATGTCATGATAAAATTGCACTTTTCACTACCAATCACACCCCCACACTTATCTTTTTGCTCGTCCTCGAGTAAAAATAAAAAAAAAAGAAAACCTAATCTAACTAACTCACTTTCGTAGGAATCACGGTTGCACTTAGCATGTGCAATAAGCCGTTAAACCCCTAGGTTATCCTAAAGGACGAGTGTTGTCTCGTGAGGGTTTTCAGCGGATTACACCCACAAAATCCATAAAAAGGAAAATATTTGAAATACTTTTGAAGAGACTAAATAGTCTATAAGTTTTAGGATTATCATTTTTATTCATTCTTTAAACTTTAGTCTTTTTAAAGTAAATTGTTATACATTTTAAGTAAGGATCAAAATTGGATTTGTGTATAGTCTTTTTCGTTACCAAAAATCATATGCATCCTTATGAATTTTTACTAGGAATTCCTTAACTTAGACTCTCATGCCTCTTTATTATTTTTATAACTTCATCTAATTTTCTTTCGTGTAAGTATCAAGGCTTCTTGAGGCCCTCATACCTAACTAATTGACTAATAGATGTGTTAATAAATATTTTATTTTTGTTTTTTTTAGCATGTATAACTCATCTAATTTTCTTTTGTGTAAGTATCAAGGCTTCTTGAGGCCCTCATACCTAACTAATTGACTATTAGATGTGTTAATACATATAATATTTCTTAGTTCTCTTAGGCTTTCTAATCCACCCATGTAGCGAACTTAAAGTCGATGACTCCCAAACCGATCGGCTTTAGGGCATCAGGTGAGAAAACACCCCGCGGACTCAAATTCGAGTGAACTAGGCCACAAAACTAAGGACTTTATTTTATTTAGACTTCACCTTTAGGCGTGAATACTTATGCTTCTTGAGGCACATGTATCTAGCTTAATTGGTGATATATATATATTTTTATATTATTTATGAGGCACAAGGTCTTTGTCTTAGAATCCTAGATATGCATTAGGTATGCTCATTTCATTAAGGTAAAAATTAAGACTAACTACTTATTCAATTTCTCCTCCTATACCTAAAAATTCAACAATTTATTTATTTTGACCAAGTTTTTAGAAATCCTAATCATGATTTTCCTAATTCTTAAGACTAACTTAGATTTCTTTCAAAAGATAAGTCAAAATATTGTCCTCTTTATAATTTTTTTTTATTAGTTAGCAAATTTGTTAGTTTCTACTATGTTAGTATGTTAGTAAGGCCCACCCCCACACTTATTTCATGCATTGTCCTCAATGTATGAATGAATGCATATATGCATGAAAAAGAACAAGGGAAGGCAGAAGTTACCTCAAGGTGGTGGTTCCGGTGGTGGTCTAATTGGTCCACGAAATGCGGCCCAATCTACTTTTTGTGGAATTCAGGGGAACCCACCAGAAATCTTTTTTGTATAACCCACTAAAATGATGTCTGTATTAACATTTTTTTAAAAATTCCACCCCATCAAATTTCCAAATTGCATGATAAATTTCAGAGTCAATTGTGTCAACCGTCTTGTCCCAGAATGGAGTGTGAAAAGATGGAATGATTGACTTGGACGTCATAGGTACAGGAACGAATACCGACTCAGGAAAGAAACTTAAATCAAGTAAGGGTTCAGGAGTCGGGCTAGGTTCAGGAAGTGGGTCCAAATCAATAAGTTGAAGCTCAAGTCTACAATAATCTTCCCACAATGGAATGTGACTCAATATTGGTGATTCAAGTTCAGGAATGATAGGTGTGGGAATCAAATCTGACTCTAAAAGATTACCTAAGTCGGGTAACAAAATAGGAGTCAATAATGATTCGGGAATTTGAACTTGATCACAGATTTGAGAATCTAGGTCACATATCTCATTGGGTTCAATTTCATAAAAATGAGAACTTGCCAATTTATCCATGGGACTTTCAAAATACAAAATTGGTCAAGTTCAATATGATCATCAAAAATGGGTGATTCAATTTCATGATGAATTGGAACAGGATCCAATGTTGACTCGGAAAAAGTGAAATCAGGTGGAGACACCGGAGTCATTATTGAATCAGGAAGCAAAATTGAATCATCAAGTTGGGGTTCATGATCATATTCATGCTCAAGATTTATTTCAGGAAAGGAAAAACTTGCCAAGTTATCAAAATTTGAAGTTTCGGCAAGTTCACATGATGGCACTGAATTAGAATCTTGTTGTCCAAAGCAACTTGGTTCGTCGGCTCTAAGAGAGTGGTCAGCGATATCAGAAATGGCCGAACGGTGAGAACGTAAAGATTGAACCATCATATCTATATCATGATCACGGGCTAATCTAGCCTGAGTCATGGCTGCAAGCATCCTTTCATAGTTGATAGGTGCATCATGTTGTGATTGGACTTGAAAGGATGAAGTGTAATCGTGATGAAGTTGTGAGTCGGTGGACTCACGCATAATCATGTCTGCGATTGATGGTAATTGTTGCTTGGACTCATGCATACTCATCATTTCCTGAATAGATGGTAGTCTATTCTGACTGGGTGGATCTGAGTATGAATCTTGGGAATATTGTGGACAAGGTGGAGACGGAGGACAAGTCGGTTGAAAATTGGACTCGGGGGAATCGAAACCCCATGAACTCTGTGAAGAGTTGAAAGTATGAAAATTATGGTTATAAGATGGGGGGTATGGGTTATAGTCATTCGGATAAGACCATTCCGGCACACTAGGTTGGTCAAAGTTGTGATATGCCGAGTTGGTAATATCCGAAAAATAGTTAGGTATGTAATATGGATTAAAATTGAAAAAATTATTATTATATGCCATATCACACCAACACAACAAAGAAAAAGAAAAACAAACAAATAAACAAACAAAAAAAAGAAAAAATTCTAACCTAAGTTAGGGTAGACCTATGACCTAGACGACTCCTAACTGGTTAGACTGTCCACGGGAGGTAGGGTGCAGACTTTGACCACAAGTTAATCAGCCAGGTCAGGGCAAGATTGGTGGGAGGTTTTCTGTCAAAGACGTTCCTTAATTAAATAACCACCAATCTTCGGGCTTTCGGCCCTCAATCCCCTTCCTAGACACTGATTTGGCAGGAGTCAATTTCCAACACCATTCCCCCTTAGGATAATCTCCTAATTGAGTCCGAGATGTCCCTAGGGCCAACGTCTACTAATTTTAAGTTAGGCTTGGGTTAGTGAGTGCTTGGGATATGATTTTTGGGCTAAGGAAGGGTGATGAAATCCCCACCTTATCTTGTTAATGGGTTATGCCCTTAGAATAAATTTGTGCAAGTGTACAAAATATGTAAATAAGATTCACTCAAAGCATCAACCAAATGATGAGTCCTATTCTACATGCAATGCGAACGTACCTTGCTCCAGCACTCTTCAACAGTAAAAATAAAGGAATTGAAAAGACACGTGCCTAATATGCAAACGTCTAATCAATTTTTATCTTTAACAACAAGTATTTTACTGTTGATTAATTAGCAGTAAGCAGGGTTATCACAGAACAAAGTTTAACAGAGCAGTAGACAGATATTGCAATTTGCAGCAACCTGCAAAAAGATGGATCAGTAGGGAACTACTCAGGCCGCGGTTTCGCGGCAATTGCCGCGTTTCCGCGGCTCTGAAGTAGGCTCTTGTGCTCTGCCTTCGAGGGCAGAGGCACAGAGTTACTATATGTCCACTTCTGCTGTCAGTTTCCCTGTTCTCCAAACCTGCAAACAGAAAGAATAAAAGAATTAGTTAAAAATTTTTTTATTTTTAGAGAAAAACTTACCATCCCTCCCCGGCAACGGCGCCAATGTTTTGATTGAGTTTTTACCTGCACACAAAATAAATAATATTAGATTTAGAACAAGTTGTGCAAGGTTCTCAATTCGAATCCGCGGTAGCAGTGGCTATGCGGGTCGTGATCCTCAGGGAGGGACTAGCGATAGAAGCGTTTGTAAGTTATCTCTAAAAATTATTTTCTTTAAGTTAAGTTAGGAAGAAGGCGGTAGATTATGAAGATGGAGGATTAGAGGTGGTATTTATAATGAGATGAGAAAGAAAGAATTGGGAGATGGTGATTAATCTACAAAAATAAAAGAAAGAAAAGAAAAGAAAAGAAATAAACACTATCTTAGTTTGGTTGAAGAAAAACGTGAAATCCTAACACTTTCTACCTTGCTTTGGAGGCGTTGAACGCATAAACCATAGGATCGATCTCAGTCCCCTGTTCGCATTATATCATCAAGCTTGGGAAAGTATGAAGTGATACGTACCTTGAGGAGGAGAACATCACCATGAAATATCGTTGGCACCCACCAAGATTCGTTATACTTGTGCTTTGAAAATCACTTGCATGCTCATCATAAACCAACAGAGATAAAAATAGAAAAATGAAGAAAACAAAAGGAAAATAAAGCAATGACCTAAAAAGAAAAGTTACCTTTATTACTTGATACAATGGAAGAGAAGAGAAGCATACATCGGTGTCACTCTCACATAGCTCTCTCCCTCACTTACATAAAAATTAAAAAAGAAAAGAAAACCTAAACTACAAGAAAGAAGAAAGCCTAAAACCCTAGATTTGGCCCTCTGGCTCTGGACCCTCTTCTCGGTTGCACTGCAGGGGGTATTTATAGGAGCAGAAGGAGGTAGAGTCCCAGTCGAAGTCGTCCACGAAGACGGTTCCCTGGATATGACTGGATTGCCGCGGAAACGCGGCTTGGGCCGCGTTTCCGCGGCCTTATGGTGGCGGCTGGCCACGCGCTTTGGCGCGTGGCTTCTCCTGGTCCGTCCATCTGGGCGTTTTCTTCTGGAAGTTGAATCTCGACTCTTTATCTTGGGATTTAGATATAACTTGGGAAGCAAGTTACCTAGATCCCAAATCTTTTATCCATGAATTTCCTTCTCTTCTTTGGCTTTTATCCTCATCCTGCAAGTGTTTAGGGTTGAATAGAAGTCTATCCTTCCTCTTCTTTGTATTTGCAACTTTTGCCCTTGTGTATTTGCAATTTTGACAATTAATATTTGCACTTTTGCACTTGGCTTGAATATGGGCTTTTGGGCTTCTTTTAGGCTTTATTTATTATTAAAATAAGAACTCAAGGCCTGCACACAATAAATCATAAAATATTAGTAAATGTGCAGAATTATATGAATAAATATGAAAATGTGATGGTAAATGTCATGATAAAAATGCACTTTTCACTACCAATCAGCCTTGCTCTTGCAAGAGCCATTGATGGCTCATGATGATGGATCTAACACTCTAACACCCTAACTCTCTAACAAGCTAACATTACTTTGCTCCATGCTTACTTTTAGTTTTGATGGTTTAAGTGTAGCTTGCACCTGTTTTGTTGAGTTGGGATGTGATGAGTTACATATGGGTCATGCTTTGAAACGCTCTTGAACCAAGGACTAGTGATTGCCAAGGATACATGTGAGGTAACTATCATTAAGAGGTTAGCATGTTGGTGGAGTCATTAGTAGTTAGTAGTCATGAGTTTTCTTTCTTTTTCACTTTGTTTTAGATATATCTTAAAACCAAAAATACATTCTTTTCTATGTTTCCCACTTCTTTGTTTTCACCATACTTCTCTTTTCATTCTTTGTTTTATTTTCTTTTCATTCTTTCAAACATTAAAGAACTTTTAACACACACGTAAATCAACCGGTAAAGCTTCTATCACCTCCCATCCTTGTGGATTCGACTCGTTTTAGCCTCTATGCTATAACGGAAGTATCGAGGAAGCCAAAGCACACACACTTTAACTATTGATTTCAAAACATACACTGTTTGTGTGCAGTTTTCCCCCGATCAATTCGCTCTCTAAAAATTCAAAGTATTTTAAGAGAAGTTAATTCTCTCTTTCAGCCCATCGAGCTTTTATAGACATATAATTGTCTAACTTCGCCTCCTCAAAAGGAGCGCAGGCGGTCATTTCAAATTAATTTGAACGGCGCCTAAGCGCCTTCCCCGAGAAGCCTTGCTTCAGGTCCGCCAAGGGCTAGCTCCGCTGTGAGTTCAGCGTTGACTTCGCACAACGCTTGATTAACTTCATTGAAAGCTGAGCTTTAGCTCCTCTAAAGAGCTCATCTTTAGCTTCGCGAAAATTTTATGCTAGCTCCGCTGGAAGCTCGTTTCTGACTTAGCTGGAAATCCGTCTTCAACTTCGCTTGAAGCTTAGCTCCGCTAAGAGCTTTTCTTTCCTCCTCAGGAAAGGCTTACCTAAGCCAGTCCATTCTAGTTGCTTTCGAAGTTCAAAGTGAAAATAAGGGGAGCAAAAATAAATCAGTAAAAGAAATTATTTTCTTATTGATTCTAAAAGGAAGATACATTGGTAGTACATTAAGATTGTCTTTCATACAAAAGAATCATTGCTCCAAAGGCGAACAAGTTGTCCTATCTACTTTCAGGGTGTACAACAGAATCATTGCTCCAAAGGTGTACAAGTTGTCCTATCTACTTTCAGGGTGATAAGCCATCCCAAGACCACCAGACCAACTGGACACGAAAGGTCTTCCTCCTTTATAAGGTCGTAATCCTTCGCTTAATTGCAGATTTTGCCATCAAGGAGCTGGATCTTCTTTGATCAAAATTGGCAAGGGATTGGTTGCCACCAGAAAGCTGGATCTTCCGTAATCAAAATTGGCAAAGGAAGGATCCAAGATCTTCCTGGTGACGTCCGCCTTCCCGAAGTGGATCATCTCAGATAAGCGACTACTAGCCCCTTCCCGAAGTGGATCATCTTGGATAAGCGACTACCAGCCCCTTCCCGAAGTGGATCATCTCGGATAAGCGACTGCCAGCCTCTTCTTGGAACGCGCATCAGCTGCTCCAGTATGTTCCTCCTGCTTATGATCAAAGCTTGAAAATCAAGGGGCAAGTTTTTGTTCTCTTTCATCAGGACGAAAGAATGGGGAGTACAGTACACTGCAATGCAAACAGAAAACAAGTTAGCATTAACTAAAAAAAGGGGAAGGGACGAAATGCTAAGTCAAAGTTTTATTTTTTAGGCGAAGCTATCCAGATCCGGCCCTGTTGTGCCCTGAAGATGGATTTCAGCTAAGCAGAGGATAGCCTCACTTGCACGGTAACGTTAGACCAGCTTAGCATAAGCCAAGTCTTAGCTCCGCCCCAGGCAGTTAGGCTGGAGAAGCCTCAAAAAGGACCAAGTCCTAGTCTCGCCTATATGGCTAGGCTAGACTGGCCCGGAAGGACGTAGTCTTAACCCCACCTATATGGCAAGACTGGCTCAACCTTGAAGAGGCCAAGTCCTAAACCTCGCCTATATGGCAGATTTAACAGATCAAGGTAGGAACTTCGCGTGGAAAGATCCTTTGCCTGATTAGGCAAGAATGCTAGCTTCGCCGGGAAGCTTGAAAATAGGGCTGAAATCCTTCTCTGAAAGTCAGTCAAATGCAGAGACCAAGAGAATTTAATCCCTGAGATAGCTGGTAAAGCTAAGAAAATTAAGAGAGATAAACTCCTTAAAGTCACTGGATGGCCAAGGCTCACCAGATCATGATCGGATAATAACCAGAGTGAGATTCCCCACTACTTTAGGGACCTCAGTCTCCTTGCTTGAGCAATGGGGAGGGGTCATAAACAAACCTCTTAGAAAGAGAGGAGTATGTTTCTCTGAGAAAGAATATAAGAGTCCTATTTATAGGCCTCATGGCCTGACTACACCGCTACCACTTCAAGCTTGGGAGCGCGGGCGAAGTTAAAACATTCAAATTCTTGACCTTGAGAAAGGGAATAATCTCCCTTGGAAATACACACGAAGTTATTTGAACTTTGGAAAGGGAATAATCTCCCTCGTTAATGCAAGGAAAGTTATTCAAACCTTGAAAAAGGGAGCAATTCCTCTCGTAACTCGCAAAAGCGGTTAGCCTCGGGAACGGAATGTCGCTCCATCACAACGAGCGCGAGGCTAATGCTCATATTCCAACCTGGTTTGAAGCGAAGCTACTTCAGGAAGCCCAAAGGCGAAGCTACCCAGAAGCACGAAGCTACACAAAAGCATATTGTTACAATTCCTCGGTGAACCTATTCCAGCCCGAAAGTGGGGCTAAAGGCGAAGTTGAACTCAACCACCAAGGCGACATCACATTCACATACCATCAATCAAAACAGTTCAAAGTATTTCGAAATCTAAACCATTCCATTGCAGATTCACGAAAACTTTGAAAGGGGTCTTGTTGACACTCGAAAAGACAGAACTCCCACATTCATCTTCATCGGTCTGAACGACGTCTAACTTATTAACATCTATAAAAGATAAGTCGAAGACAAGCTGATGACCAGAGACAAGGCAGCAACATGGACATTACTGATCCAGTAAAGCAGATAGTAAGTCAGAGTTGCCTTTGGAGAGATCTAAGCAGGCCTAAGACGCTAAGTTAGCTCAATACTTAGCCTGGCATGAGCCCAAGGTAAGCTTCATACCTCCGCATGGAACTAACAGCTTCGCCTAAGCTTGGTTGGTAGCCTCGCTTTGAGGCTAACTATTAGCTTCGCCTGAAACTTCCCATTTAGCCCCGCTAGAGGCTGATCCAGGAGCTTCGCGATAGAAGCCTTATCCCTAACTAGTTTAGCTCCGCCATAGGCTGAGTCATAGCTCTGCTAAATTTTAGCTTCGTACAAGGCACTGAAAGTAACTTCGCCTGAAGTTATGAGCCAAGTCTTAGCTTCGCATGATCTAGCTCCGCAGTGAGCTCTGCCAGGTCATCAAATTGACCGTTTCAAAATCCCACGAGGGATTAATTGGTGAACCCCACTAATTTAGTGGGATTAACGCCACTTTAAGTGGGCGGTTACACTTGCCCACTTCGTCCCACATTAAGTTGAGACAATTAAGCCATAACGGCAAGAAGGCATTCGCACAAACCCTCTAGCTTCGCCAGAAGCTCGCTAGAAGCTTCGTGGTAAGGTCATTTGCGAGCCTTGCGCGAAGCTAAAGACTGATTCAACTTTGCTGAATTTAAGGGGGCGATTACACCCCACATTTTTATAAATAGTCCCTTACTAGCCACAAGGACGGAAGGACGGACAGAGAGGAGATTGGCTTAGAAAGAGAAAAGAGCAAAATTCTTAGCAAAAGGGCTCTACTGATCTTCTGCTCTTCGATTCCCCGAACCAAGCGAGAAGGGAGTCTTACTAGGAGGCAGTTCGATCACCTGATCATTGCATCGTCAAAGGGATAAAGTGATCGCGCGCTGATCAGATTCCTACCAGCACACTTTCCCAGAAATCTCAGAGAATATCTACTTGTAATTCTTCTTTCTATTACTTGTAATTTCGCTCCTCGATCTCTATTTGTAAGTTTTTTCACGAATCAATTTTTCAATAGAAAACAGACATCAAGGGAAATTCAAAAAGAAGAAGGAGGAGATGGGTCCTTACTTTCATTACAAGAAGACGGGCCATCTCATTGCAGATTACCCCTAACTTCAAGCCACTACCTCCAAGAACGTTCATGAGAGGAAAGGTGATGGTAGCCACTTAGGATGAATTTGAAATGGATTCCGAAGAGGAAATTGATGCCGCACACGTTTGCTTTATGGTAAACGGAAAGGAAGCTTCCATGGTAAATCTCGAAACCTCTTTAGAAGATAATGATTTAACTATAGATGAACTTGCACAATTTTTTGAAGAATTATAAAATAGATATGAAATTTCTCTTACACAAAATAAAAAATGAAAAAGAAAAATGATTTTCTAAAGAATAAGCTAGAAATTGTTGTTAAAGAGAAAAATGACTTATCCATTTCTTTTGAGAAAACATAAAAGGATTTTGATAAATACAAACTTGTTTGTAAGGGTAAACGCCTTAATATTGATTTTAACAAAAATGAATTTTTGGATATCCAAAAGTGTATTGATGTGCATTTGACATGAACAATTTGCTTCCATGTTTACAAAGGAAAAAACCCACATGAAACATACACCTCATTTATCTCACACACACAATGAAAAACATACACAACATGCACATACACATCAACATAAGCATGCTTTCATGTATGACAAAGTGTACACATGTGCACATTGCGGCCGCAAAGGCCATTTAGCAAAATTTTGTTATGTTAAATTAAACATGTTAAATAAAAATGTTTGGGTTCGAGAAAGTACTAACCTTATAGGACCCAAAAAGATTTGGGTACCAAAGAACACACCAAACTTGATTGATGTAAGTGTGTCGTCCTCCTTCAAGACATAGGGGGAGATGGTGCCTTGGTGGTGATGCATCAAAGCTAAAAGGATCAACTGTCACATTGCATCGCTATCAAGAGGCACCTATTTTGGAGATTGCCCATGGTTTGGTAACTTTTCCACTTGAAAATTTCATTTCTAGCAAGATCTATTCAAGCGTAGGATTAGTTAGTTTTTCTTTTGTGGTAATATGCTTTAGTTGTGTATACATGTTTATCTTTTGTTTTTTATGGCTTGTCTATATGTGAGCTAGTTCGTTAACATTGCTTTTGTTCTTTACTAACCCATGATTTGCTTGCTCATGTGTAGAGTATTTTCCCATGCTCACTTGGTTGATAGAAATCTTTGCATGTATGTGTACATAAATTAATTTATTTGCTCATATACATGTGTGTGTGTGTATTTTGTCTATATATCTATCTTGTGATTGGGTATTGTATTTAAACCATATTTAAGTAATAAATTAAGATAGCAATTACGCACCTCAACTCTTATCTAGAAGAATGACGAGGAGAAGTTCAGAACCCGTTAAGGGTATTTGGCTTCAATATCTTGTTTTTAATAGCTTAATATATGATTTAATTATTGAAATATTTATTGTTAATATAATAATAATAAAATAAAAATAAAAATGTTTTTGATATCATTTTCATGTATTTTTCGAGCCTATAAATTTTTGATGTTATTTTTCTATTTTATGTATAAATATATCCAAGCAAAAATAATTTTCTAAAGCCCTAAGTTCCTAAAAGTGTTTTTAGGGTTATCCCGGTCGACTGACCGGTCAACCGAGTTGACTTGGAATAGGTCCGGTCGACCGGGCGGTTGATCGAAGTAGCCTGTTATACAGAAAAAATATTTTGGCCTAAAGCCGGTCGACCGACTGTAACTGAGTTGCTCTCGGTTAGACCCCGGTCGACCGGGCGGTCGGTCTGCTACTGTTTTGCCTGTTTTTAAAAGCCCTAAAACTCTCTCTCTCTCTCTCTCTCATTTTCTCATCTCCACCGAACCCCTCTTCTTCTCCTTCCTATTTTTCTCCCCTCTAATTCTCCCAAATCACTTCAAATCTCTAATTAAACCTTAAAATTGGTCGGATCTCTCCTCAACACTTCATATCTGTTTGATTTCAGGAGATTTTTGGGTTTTTCAAGGTATAATCTCTTATCTCTCAAAATCTTCTTGATTTCATAGTTTTTCTAGAAATCATTCTATATTTCGTGCCAAATCCTTGTTTATCATCTTCACCATGTCAAAAAGGGCTAGATCTGAGAAGGGTAAACAACCTGAACCATCCTCCAACCCTTTTGTTTCTCAGAATGTTTCTCATAAATTTTCGATAATTCATAACAAGCATGTTATTTCTGGTAAAACTGTTGTGCTCGCTGATTTTGAGCACCTGAATCTAGCTAGCATTTTGAATACAAGCTCTCTTGAATATCTTGTTACTATTAAGGAACCAGTTTATCCTGAGCTTGTGCAATATTTTTATTCTAATCTGACTTTCCAAAATAATCACGTCAGATCTAGGATTTTGGGCAAGGATATTAATATTTCTCTAGATCGATTTGCCCATCTGCTACACCTCTCCTGTGAGGGTGTAGATATTTACAATGTTGATCTCCATCTTTTGAATATCCTGACGGTGAATCTTGAAAGTACACCTAGAGGGGGATGATTAGGTGTACGACTAATCTAATGAACTAAATGCGGAAATTAAAACTTAATTGCAACTACACTTAATGCAACCAACGAGTGTAGCAGAATTTCCCGTGAAGGGCTCTGGACTAACTCCTCTTGATTCCTCTGAATAAGAGTTGAGGCGCTATATGAAGCTCTCGTGGTTAAGCACAAGTGAGGCACACAAACACACAAGCATGTAAATGATATGGCAATATGAATCAATGCACAGCACAAATAAAGAGAGAGAGAGAGAGAGAGTTTAAAGTCAATGGATCAAACGCAAACAACAAGATGTGTTTCGAGGTTCGAGCACTGAGCTCTACGTCCCCGCCTTCACCGAGAAGGATTTCTAATCCACTAACTTGTCCACCTAGGACTCCCACCGAGGGAACCTCCACCGAGAATTTGGGGCAATACAACCGGGAGTACCGAACTCCTCTCTTAAACAATACAACCTCCACCGAGGCAATACAATCACCACCTCACACAAGAGGGGTAGGCCCGTAGCCAAACAACCACAATCCACCTCTACCAAAGAGGGATACAAATCCAAACTCCACCTCTCACAAGAGGGAGCACACCACAATCTCAACCTCTACCAAAGAGGGAGCTAACCACAACCCAAATCAACCTCTACCAAAGAGGGATATCACAAATGAAAGGGTTTACAACTTGGTGGTTACAAAGACCACAAACTATCTCTTTTCCCAAAACAAAAGATCCTATAGAATAGGATAGAATGATATAGCTCAAGTGGAAATCAAGGTGTTTTGGGAATCAAATAACAAAGAAAAATCCTTGGGAAAACACTTGCAATATGATAGAAATGAGGATCTAAAGCAATATCCCAAAAACCTATTTTCTTTGATTTTTCCAAAACCCTTGAAAACAATAAAAATGAAATCTTTAAGCTCTTAAACACTTTTGAGAACTTGTTTTTAAAACCAGAGAATAGGGAAATTTTCTTCTTAAAAACCTTGGCAAAAACCCTAAAGAGATCGGGTATTTAAAGCCCCAAAACAAAACTAGCCGTTGGAGCTGAAAAAACAGCTCTGGCGGCTGGCGGTCGACCGCCAACGGTCAAATTTTTGACCGTTGGAAGCCTTCGGTCGACCGCCCAAATCCAGAGAGCAAATGCTCTCTGGCCGGTCGACCGCTCGGTCGACCGTGCCAAGTAGCAAACCAGACGTGCACGTTTGGTGCACGTCGGTCGACCGGCCCGGTCGACCGCCAGAGCCTGGCAGGCTGCTGTTTGGGACAGAAAACTTAGGTTTTTATTATTCTGTAAAATCTCATAAAACTTCTAAAATTTCACAAAATAGTTTTATCATAATACATTGATATATAAACTTGTGTGAAAAATTTTAACACAAATTTCAAACATATTGAACCATTTTTGTGTTATGGAAAAATTACCGAAAACCAAAACCCGTATTTTTCTAAACTTGAACTTTTGATATGAAAATACGTTTTGTCCAAAACTCATTCAAATACAAAAATATGATACTTAAACACTTTGAAGCAAGATGCATATGGATAGAAATCCAATATCCTTGAAACATATACATATCATAGTTTTTGACTTTAATTCCAAATATATGTTTTGTTAAAATACCAAAACACCAAACTCATGAATAGGCATATCAAAATAAGTTGTCTAGGATATGAAGCATGTATGTATATAGAACATATCTAATATACATAAAACAATGTAAACTTGTTTTGATACTATCTATTCATGAAAACCAAGATCGGTTAAACCAAAACCGAAAACCAATAAACAAAACATAAAACGTGTGTGTGTTGTGAACTTGAGCATATCACACTATCTAGTCTTTACAAATAGATCTAAACAAAATCTAAACTATGTACCAGTCTTCTTGACGAACTCCGTCTTCAAGTCGACTCGATCCAAGCCGTGATCCACCGAGCTTGACTCCAATGAGTGCTATATATGATCTTTGACGCTCGGGCTCTTGAATCACCATGTGAAGAGCTCCAAACTCCTTTGTTGAAGCTAATCACCTGCTAATATTTTGATTAAGGATCTGAAACTAAACATCACAAGATTATTAGTAAACATAACTACATGAGTTAATCATCATCAAAACTAGAGTGGAACGCCTCTGGGCCAACATTCTCACCCTTTTTGATGATGACAAACTCATGAAGTTATATATGCATGGATTAAAGTTAAGCTTCAAAGAAGCTCCCCCTTAACTCATGCATAGAAATCAACAATAAATATATGCAATGAATATTAAACATGACAATGCATAGACATGCATAAAATAAGGTTTTGAAACCAAATACAAAACATGCTCTTGATATCAAACGTGAAATGCATCAACATGCATAAATAAAACAAGCTCTTGATACCAATTAAAAAATAAAACAAGCTCTTGATACCAATAAAAAAAATCAAACTAACCAACTAAGTTTAACCAACTAAGTTTTTAAAACAAATATTCTTGATACCAATACTTGATACCACATAAAAACATGCATATAAACTCAAATTCTTCTCCCCCTTTTTGTCAATCATCAACAAAGGGGTGAAATCAAAACAAAAACTTTATGATACCAATTGTAAGAATATATCAAAGTAGTGCATCATGATACCAATCAAATAAATCAATAATAAAATATATGTAGAAGAGATGTTAGGCTCCCCTTGCATATAGGCAATACGCATCAAAACATTTTGAGTAAAACAAATTTTGAGATATCTTAGTAAATCAAATTTTAAGATACCAATATAAATTTTCATGGATACCAATTGAAAGAAATAGAGCAATAGATACCAATGAAAGAAACAAAATCTTGATACCAATAGTGAGTAAACAAATAAGTATCTTGATACCAATTGAAAGTATTCAAATAAACATCTTGATACCAATTGAAAGTATATTTCATTTTGAACATATGATACCAAATTAAAATCTATATTCACTTGTCAATCATTTTTCATCATAAAGTATGAGAGTGAAAATCAAAGGTAAACAAAATACCAATTGAAAGATAAAATACGAATTTTCTCCCCCTTTATGAAATACCAAATAAAACAATGCATAAGCTTGTATAAGTACCAATTGAAAACTAATCAATTGAAATATGATATTCATTAAAAGTCAAGCTTAGCATAATCAAAATTTATGCTCAAAAATATAGGGATATAGTAAGCACAAATAAAACATGTATAGGTGTATGAAAAATGAGTACCAATCAAAATTGATGATACCAAATGAAAGCATACATACACAAAAAACAATATATGAGTATACAAGAAAATGTCAATATTGATACCAATTGAAAAAGTCCAATGATACCAATTGAAACAACAATAATATCAAGTGTATATCTCATAAAATCTACCACCCATTTCATGCTCAAGTTTAAAATGATTTTCACTATAAAGCAAACATGTGCATGGTCTCCCAACCAACCACCCTTGGAAGGTAGGGGTTTTTCAAAAATAGGTTTGAAAATTTAGTATATTTGAAAAGCTCTACCATATGAAGAATACGAACTAGTTATATGAAAAACTTGTAAACTAGTACGAAATCCTTCAAGTAAGGAATAAAACAAATTATTTTTCATGAAACTATGTAAATCACATGATCACTAAAACACTCAAAATCCATAAAGCTTATATCATACTCATGAAAACACAATCATGAGAAACATTTAAATGAAGTGAGTGCACAAGTGTTATGTGGAACATATAATCATGAAAATAGACATTCAAGCTCAAATACCTCAAAACATGAAAATCATCAAAACTCGATCTCTTCAATGCATATGTATGTCAAGTACAAACTAATGTATACATACATATCCAAACATAACGATCCACAAATGTATATGCATGAACGCACGTGGCTCAAAGGATGTATATGTATAATCAATAGTTTAGACAAGATGGACATATACATAAAGTTAAACATATGAATCATAAAACATGTCAAAAATGGGAATACAAGTTAAAATGCATGAATCATCAAACTAGACTATACTAGCACATCTAATGGGTACAAATAAGCGTTCAAGTACAAACATATAAAATTTATTTGTGGCCCACTATATGTACAAGTATAAATCCTAGTCTTAATGAAAAACTAACATTTAAACATATATTCAAATCATGAAGCATAACACGAGACATAAATCATAAACATACATATGATCATTATGTATATGCATGTGCATTAGATTTAGGACATACATATTAGTTAATAACAAAGTGAGAACACATAGATATAGGTCCATATTAAACATGGGTGTCTCAAATAACTTAAACATGTATATCACTAATCTAATAAACATGGCATAAGCATAATAATCGACAAACATCAAAACATGCTATAAACAATGATATGAAAGCATGTAAATATAAACGGGAGTTAGAGATCGATACCAAAACCTATGAAGGCACTTCTCTAGTTCTCCAAACCAAGGTGGTCCTCCCACCAAACTCCCCTCCTTGAAAGTGATGCATCCAAATAGTCCTCATAAAGCTCGGAACGCATCCACTTCAAGGCACCGTCGCTCTCACGTCATGCGAGAGCCCACACCTACATCAAATACAATAGGGGTGGTCTTTGGTACCCATACTCTTTTGGGTCCATGGGGGTTAGTACCTTTTCTAGTCCAAACAATTTATTTGCTAAATTAACATCAGGTATACGATCATAGCAAAATTTAGCAAGGTGGCCCTTACGTCCACAATGTGTACAAGTGTACACATGAGCATACAAAGTGTGATGGTTGTGACCGTGAGTAGCATGTGTATGCCATGGTTGGTGTGCATGCAAAGATGAAACTTGTTTCTTTCGAAACAAAGATTTCAAACGTGTATGGCTCGAAACACAATGGCTCAAAGTGAAGCCCAAACAATCATATTCTTCTTTAGCATAGATATATCATTTTTAATTAAGAAGAAGTGGAGCATGCAATAGGTGAACTAAGTGAAGCTATCCTAGCATGGCAAACATGTGAATCTATATCATTTTGCAAAGATTCATTTTTCTTTAAACAAACTTCTAATTCTTGTGAAATTGAAGCAATTTTCATTTTTAAAGAATCATTTTCTTTTAAACAAAGTTAACTTTTGAAGACAAGTTTACATTTTTCTTCAAAATTATTTCACAATCATTTTAGATTTTAAAACTTCATTTTCTTTTAGAGCAAGTTCAAAGTCTAGATTTCAATGAATCCTTTTCATTAGAAATCTCCACTTTATCTTGCAAAACCAAGTCTAGTCTTGAACTTAAATCCTTATTTTCTTTATTAAGTTCAAAACTCTTCTTTTTCAAAATATTATATTTTTCTATCAATTTTTCACAAACTATAGAAATTTCTTCATTTAAAGTGTTGGGATCAACATGCTCATTATTAGAAGAACTAGCATCATCACAATCTAATTAGGATTCCGAATATACCTCAAGGAAGTCATTCCCTTGGACCATAAAGCATTGTGGCTCGGATTCTCCACTAGATTCATCCTCCGTTTGGATTGGCAATTGAAGCTTGGAGGTGGTCAACTTGTTCCACACTGCGAAGGCGGAATCATAGTTAGAAACAAGCATAAGATATTCTTTGTTTAGCGTGCTTCTAATAGCCTCAAGGGCTTGTGTATTGGCCCCTATATGATTGCGGTTACCAAGATAGCATTTCTTGATAGCGGCAAGGAAAACATGCAAGCCTAAGGTTTTCAAATACATGGACATCCTAAATTTCCATGTGTCAATGTTGGAAACATCAAACATGGGAGGTGACAAGCAATCCATGAGTGTGTGCAAACAATATACGTGCAAATGCAAATGATAGATTAGCTAACCAAGATCACACTCCTAGGTGGTTAAACCAAATATCATGAGCGTAGGCTCTAATACCAATTGAAAGTACACCTAGACGGGGGGTAAATAGGTGTACGGCTAATCTAATGAACTAAATGCGGAAATTAAAACTTAATTGCAACTGCACTTAATGCAACCAACGAGTGTAGCCGAATTCCCCGTGAAGGGCTCTGGACTAACTCCTCTTGATTCCTCTGAATAAGAGTTGAGGCGCTATATGAAGCTCTCGTGGTTAAGCACAAGTGAGGCACACAAACACACAAGCATGTAAATGATATGGCAATATGAATCAATGCACAACACAAATAAAGAGAGAGAGAGAGTTTAGAGTCTATGGATCAAACGCAAACAACAAGATGTGTTTCGAGGTTCGAGCACCGAGCTCTACGTCCCCGCCTTCACCGAGAAGGATTTCTAATCCACTAACTTGTCCACCTAGGACTCCCACCGAGGGAACCTCCACCGAGGATTTGGGGCAATACAACCGGGAGTACCGAACTCCTCTCTTAAACAATACAACCTCCACCGAGGCAATACAATCACCACCTCACACAAGAGGGGTAGGCCCGTAGCCAAACAACCACAATCCACCTCTACCAAAGAGGGATACAAATCCAAACTCCACCTCTCACAAGAGGGAGCACACCACAATCTCAACCTCTACCAAAGAGGGAGCTAACCACAACCCAAATCAACCTCTACCAAAGAGGGATATCACAAATGAAAGGGTTTACAACTTGGTGGTTACAAAGATCACAAACTATCTCTTTTCCCACAAAACAAAAGATCCTATAGAATAGGATAGAATGATATAGCTCAAGTGGAAATCAAGGTGTTTTGGGAATCAAATAACAAAGAAAAATCCTTGGGAAAACACTTGCAATATGATAGAAATGAGGATCTAAAGCAATATCCTAAAAACCTATTTTTCTTTGATTTTTCCAAAACCCTTGAAAACAATAAAAATGAAATCTTTAAGCTCTTAAACACTTTTGAAAACTTGTTTTTAAACCAGAAAATAGGGAAATTTTTCTTCTTAAAAACCTTGGCAAAAACCCTAAAGAGATGGGGTATTTAAAGCCCCAAAACAAAACTAGCCGTTGGAGCTGAAAAAACAGCTCTGGCGGCTGGTGGTCGACCGCCAACGGTCAAATTTTTGACCGTTGGAAGCCTTCGGTCAACCGCCCGGTCGACCGCCCAAATCCAGAGAGCAAATGCTCTCTGGCCGGTCGACCGCTCGGTCGACCGTGCCAAGTAGCAAACCAGACGTGCACGTTTGGTTCACGTCGGTCGACCGGTCCGGTCGACCGACTCTGGATCTGGTCGACCGCCCGGTCGACCGCCAGAGCCTGGCAGGCTGCTGTTTGGGACAGAAAACTTAGGTTTTTATTATTCTGTAAAATCTCATAAAACTTTTAAAATTCCACAAAAATAGTTTTATCATAATACATTGATATATAAACTTGTGTGAAAAATTTCAACACAAATTTTAAACATATTGAACCATTTTTGTGTTATGGAAAAATTACCGAAAATCAAAACCCGTATTTTTCCAAACTTGGACTTTTGATATGAAAATACGTTTTGTTCAAACTCATTCAAATACAAAAATATGATACTTAAACACTTTGAAGCAAGATGCATATGGATAGAAATCCAATTTATATGAAACATATACATATCATAGTTTTTTACTTTAATTCCAAATATGTATTTTGTTAAAAATACCAAACACTAAACTCATGAATAGGCATATCAAAATAAGTTTGTCTAGGATATGAAGCATGTATGTATATAGAACATATCTAATATACATAAAACAATGTAAACTTGTTTTGATACTATCTATTCATGAAACCAAGATCGGTTAAACCAAACCGAAAACCAATAAACAAAACATAAAACGTGTGTGTGTTGTGAACTTGAGCATATCACACTATCTAGTCTTTACAAATGGATCTAAAATAAAATCTAAACTATGTACCAAGTCTTCTTGACGAACTCCGTCTTCAAGTCGACTCGATCCAAGCCGTGATCCACCGAGCTTGACTCCAATGAGTGCTATATATGATCTTTGACGCTCGGGCTCTTGAATCACCATGTGAAGAGCTCCAAACTCCTTTATTGAAGCTAATCACCTACTAATATCTTGATTAAGGATCTGAAACTAAACATCACAAGATTATTAGTAAACATAACTACATGAGTTAATCATTATCAAAACTAGAGTGGAAGGCCTCTGGGCCAACAAATCTATCCTCACTGCATCTCTTCTACTTCATCATGATGACAACCCTGCTTTAGTTAGCAATGAGGAGGTGAAGTATTATACACTCACCGCCCAAGTCCTAGCAAAATCGTTTTCTATAATCTCCTATCAAAATCAGAAGAATATAGTCATGCACGGGTTCTGCTCCCCTCTTGATCTATTACCTTCTGAAAGGCATTAGAGTTAATATTCTCAAGCTCATCATCGATTACATGGCTTCTGAGCACCTCCTGATCCCAAACCCGCACTTGCCATTTGGGATGCTCATTACCCGCCTCCTCAAACAACTAAAATTTGATCTCTCTACTGAACGCTCCATCGAACTGTCAGTTGATATCAACAACACTCTCCTAAAGAGGATGCGTGCTAGGGAGCATGCTCATGCTCCTCATCCCCCTCCTATCATTCCTGCTATTGTCTCTGGATCCTCTTCAGTCTCTGTTGATCCTTACTCAGCTCTCTCTGCTCAGCTTCGAGAGCTTGATCTGAAGATGACTGTAAATTTTAAAAGGATGGAGCACAGAGTTGACAATGACCTGCAGTATATCTGCGCTTTTATTCGCTATCTCTAGACTTGTGTCGACGAGACCTACAGTAGGAACGCTTGGCCTGTTCCACTTCCGAGAGGTCACTCGCAGCCCCTTCCTACATCGGGTCCTCCGTTTGACACTTGGGTATCTCCTCTAGCTCCTTCCGAGGCACCTGCACCTCCTAAAGATCCTGACTTTCAGAAAGATTGACCCCTTTTATTGATGACAAAAAGGGAGAGAGAGATTCTATGGAGTTATCTTGGGTGTTTTTTATTTTGAGTTTTTATTTATGTACTTTTTATTTGTGGACATGTAGTATTTTGTGGACATGTGTTTTTACATTGCAGTACTTATTTTGTGGTATGTAACTTGTTTTGAGGTTGGCATGAACCTCTGTATGGACAAATTTATTTATGATATCAATATTGTCTTTGGGAAGTTATGTATCTCTTTCTTTCTGTTGATATATTTGATACATATCTTTTGTGTGTGGTATGTGGTATGTTTGTATTTTTATGTATCTTTTGTAAACCAATCATCTACCACTTGATTTGGAGTTGGAGGTTATTGGTTGGTTAGAGGAAACCGTTTATGCATACACCTTTATAATTTGTATTCTTGGTATCCATAGATGGGTTGCATAGATCTTGATTGATATATCTTATTCATATGCTTTTATTGATGCATCTAACTTATATGTCACATTTTGATATATGCATGTGTTTAGGGGGAGCTTCGCTTGAAGTCTCTACCCAAATTATTTATAATAACTCCATGTGTTTTGTCATCATCAAAAAGGGGAGATTGTTAGCCCAAAGGCCATTACCCCTAATTTTAATAATAACAAAACATTTGTAGTTATGTTTTTAAAAATTTTGTTTAACAAAGTTTCAGGTTAACTATTTGTTGCACTTCGGCTCCATCACAAGACTCACACATTTGGAAACCAAGAAGATGTAGATCGCAGAGCCTAAGCACATAGAAGAGCTCAAGGATCAAGTATACTAGAGAAGACTATATCAAGATTTGTATTTTTACTTTTTGTATTTTAGATAGGATTTATAGCATTAGTTAAAACCAAGATGATATAGGTTGATATCTTTTGGGATTGACATACACACGCACATACACACACACACACACACACACACACATGTATTTCATACTCATACGTGTTTTTAAAAAGAGTTCATAACTATTCTCTTTATCGTTTTCAAAATCGAGTTTCAGAAAAACGAGTTTCGAAAAAATCGGGTTTTCGATTTACAAAAGTGTTTTTACAAAATATGGTTCTAACTTTGTTTTGTGTTGATCCATGATCACACACTGGTTCTACAGGTCCCTAGAACTCTATTTTGTGTTTAAAGATCAAAAGTTATTTTGTCAGAAAAAGAATGGTTTCAAAAAGATTTCAATACCTTGCCTTTGGCCCGCTGGAATCTCGGAACATATCATCGTGTTTGCGATTGCTTACTCTTTCTCTCTTAACTCTACTCTCGCTTTACTTACTTACACATTTATGTTGCTTACTTATTTGCAAGTATTCTTTGTGTTGTGATTGTTATTTTCTAGGTTGCTAGCAAGTAATTTTAATTCCGCATTATTTGTCATTTATTATAGCCATCATCTATTAACCCCCCTTTAGGTGATTTACAGTCTTCACCCTGGTGGCGACCCCTCGGGGAGCCTCATGAAAGAGTGAAGCTCACCCGTACCAGATGCTCAGAGCCAGCCAATAATGGGACCTACCCTGACGGCCGAATAAGCAAGTCAACAGTGAAAACACCTAGGGGGGGTGAATAGGTGTAAGTGCTAATCTAGTGAACTAAATGCGCTAAATGCGGAAGCTTAAAAACTAATTGCAACACACTTAGTACAACACACAAGTGTAGCTGAATTCCCCGTGAAGGGCTCTGGACTAACTCCTCTTGATTCCCCTAGATATGGGTTGAGGTGCTATATGAAGCTCTTGTGGTTAAGTACAAGTGAGGCATACACAAGCAACCAAGCATATAAGATGAATAGGCAATATGAACAATGCAAGGCACAACACAAGCAATATATATAAGAATGAATGAATGATGCTATGCACAAAATAAAGAGAGAGAGTTAGAGAGACAATGGATCAAACGCAAACACAATGATATGTTCCGAGGTTCGAGCCCCTAGCTCTACTTCCCCGCCTTTACCGAGAAGGATTTCTAATCCACTATCTTGTCCACCGAGGACTCCCACCGAGGGAACCTTCACCGAGAAGGATTTTTACAACAAGGGAGTACCGAACTCCTCTCTCAAACACCGCCTCACAACCGAGGGGTAGGCCCGTAGCCAAACAACAACCAACACCTCTACCGAAGAGGGTTTACAAACCAAACTCCACCTCTCACTAGAGGGAGCAAACCAATCACCCGATCAACCTCTACCAAAGAAGGATACAACAAAGGCAAGGGTGTTTACAACAAGTGGTTCCAAAGACCACAAACTCTCCTTTTCCACAAAAATAAAGATCCTAATAGATTAGGATAGAGGATAAGCTCAAGTGTGGAAAACTAGGTGTTTGGAAAACAGAAACTCAAAGAAAAATACTTGGAAAACTCTTGTAAAAGATAGAAAATGAAAGCCAAGACAAATCTCCCAAAATACTCTTTTCTTTGATTTTTCCAAAAACCTAAAACAAATAAGATTGGAAGTTTAAAGCTCAAAAACACTTTTGAAAATTGTTTTTAACATTAGGAAAACAGCAATTTTTCTCTTGTAAAAACCTTGTCAAAATCTCCAAAGAGATGGGGTATTTATAGCCCAAACAGAAAACTAGCCGTTAGGCTGATCGGCAGCCTGACAGGCTTGCGGTCGGCCGGCCGGTTGACCGCCAACGGTCATAATTATGACCGTTGGGGCAATCCGGTCGACCGCCCGCCGACCGCCCAGATACAGAGAGCAGAGCTCTCTGGTCCGGTCGACCGGTCGGTCGGCCGGTCCACAGTGCTGCCAGACGTGCACAAGGCTGTGCACGTCGGTCGACCGCAGGGTCGACCGGCCCTTGGTACGGTCGACCGTGCGGTCGGCCGACCTGGCCTGTCAGCCAGTTCTGGGTCAGAAACTGGGTCAGAAAAACATGTTAAAATATTTCTAAAAATTTTTTAAGTCTTTGTAAAAATACCCAAAAATAGTTTTATCATTTTGCATTGATACATAAACTTGTGATAAACATTTTAACTCAAATATCAAGCATATGAAACCATTTTTGTGTTTTATCATTTTTTACCAAAAACTAAAACTTGTATTTTATCAAACTTGGATTTTTCAATACATGAATAGGAAAGTCAAAATAAGTTTGTATAGGAAGTTTAAGCATGCATGTATAACTAGAATACATCTACTATACATATAAACCATTTAAACTTATTTTGATCTAAACTATTCATGAAAACCAAAATCCATAAAATGTGTGTGTTGTGCACTTGAGCATATCAACTATACTTATCTTTACATATGGATCTAAAACACACAACCTAAACTAGGATACCTAAGTCTTCTTGATGATCTTCAATCTTCAAGCTGACTCGATCCCAAACCGTGATCCACCAAGTACAAAGGTATGATCTTGATGCTCGGGCACTGGAATCACAAGTGAAGGCTTCCAAACTCCTCTTTTGAAGCAATCACCAACTAATTCTTGTTACATGATCTGAAACTAAAATCACAAGATTATTAGCAAACATAACTACATGAGTTAATCATCCTCAAACTAGAGAGGAAGGCCTCCGGGCCAACAAACAGTCTACCTCGGGTCATACCCCTACGACTAGCATAGCAACATAACTTTGAAGCTGGAGGATTTGTCCCCCAGGTAACATCTAATGGCGGATTCACAACTTCGAAGTGAACCCATTCGAGAACTATAGTCCAAACTGTTCCAAACACTTTGAAGCAAATATAGTTCCCTGAGCAGACGTAACAACAGTTAAATCACAATCACAAACAAGGCAAGATCCAAGCAACGCTTTCATCAAAAAATTCCCCATTTTATTATAGGATTTTTTCGATTACATTCATCCACTTATAAGCATGATTACAAATCTAACATGAATAATACAAATCTATTACATGTTGTCCCTCCTGAAAGAAAAATTAGATACACCCTCAACTGCATCCCCAACAGCGTCCAAGAGATGTTCCTACACAAACAATCTAGCAAGCCAGTGATTGGTCATCAATAATGCATATTTTTAGTCACATTTTCATACTTATTTTCTTTATAAAACATTACTATTTAATTCATTTATTGTTTAGTAATGTGTAGGCCTCTATAATCCAAGAGAAAGCCCAAAAGAAGCCCAAAAGCCCACAATTATAATAAAAATAAAGATTAATTGGGAAGATAAAGAAGCTTCTATTCTATCCCATTTAAATTTGGGTTTTAAATTAATTTAATTTAAAATCTAAAGGAGAAAAAGGATAGAACAAGATAAATCCTTATCCCAATTGAAGATAGAGGTGGACTTCTATTCAAATTCTGGTTGCTTGCACCACAAGTCGAAGATAAAGGGGAGAAAATTTGAATTCAACTGGATTTAGAGATAACTTGATCTCCAAGTTATCTAGGAGATCAAAATATTTCAAAATTCAGGGATCAAACAAAGATTCTGAGGATACATTTTCACATGAATAGACGAGATGAAGCCACGCACCAAAGCGCGTGCCCTGCACCCTAAAAATGCCACGTTTTCCTATAATTTGCTGTAGAAGTGTCGCAATTCTGAGGAGTTGTGCGTGTCGGTTTAGGGAAAGTGTTCTACAGAGACTCTACTTCTAGGATCTCCTAAAATACTCCTGAAGAGCAACAGAGGAAGGCATCTCAGAGAATCAAGATTAGGATTTTCTTTAGATCATCTTTTCTTTTCGAATTTTCATTATATTTTTTAGTATTTTTACTTTGAAGAAGATTTATAAGAAGAAAAAGCCATTGTAATTTGAGTAACAGATCAACACAAGGTGCTTTTGTTCTTTTCATATCTCCTTTGTTATTTACTTACTTTTTGTTTATTATTTTACTTCTTTATTTCATGCAATCTTCTTATTCAAAAATCATGCTTTATTTTTCTTCCACCATGAGTAACTAAATCCACTTTTCATGACTTGCTAATATCACCACCATGGACCTATAGTATTGAATAAAGAACCCAATTAAATTTCATGTATGCTTAAACCCTAAGTTTATCTTGGAGGCATATGATGATGATAATTAGTTCAACTACTTGCTAGTACTCTTTAATTATTTTTCTTAATCTATGGTTGACCATTATCTTGATATTTTAATGTTAAATTTTAATTAGTGCTATTTCAATTTGAACCTTGTTATTTGTCTTATGTGTTATACTTGAGTCCTAGGGTAATTTATCATGTTTAGGGTTTAGCGTAAAGGTAATCTCTAGTTGGTGTTATTTGTTTATGGTGGTAAATATTAGCAGTTGTGATCTTTCTCTTTATTGATATCAAAACCAAACTTCTTTCAACCAATCTCTTTCTTCAAGTTCTCCAAACAAAAGAAGAAGGTGTAAGGAAACAACAATACTGAAATGCTTCTATCGCATCTCTCCTTGAGGTTCAACCCGTATAGCCCTCGCTATATGGTTAAATTGCGAAGATTCAGAGTCAAAACCAATCACATACACTTTTCATATTCTCTATATTCTTTTTTGCAATCAAATTTTGGTGCTGTTGCGAGTGAGAGAACAGTATATATTATTTTCAAACCCAGTTTTTCTCTGTTTCTAATGTGCAGTGAAGTTACAGGAAGTTGGCATATACAAAGGATTAGAAGTACTGCATAGCCACTGCCCTAGAAGGCAGAATACCAGAATCTTTAGGAAAGTCGCGCAAATGCGGCAAAAGCCATAAAAGCATGGCAATCCCAGAGAGTTAGGGTTTCTGCTTTCTTTTATAGTTATTGAACCTGAGTTCTGTATCTACTGCAGTTGTTAGATTTTACTGTAACTTATCTAGACACTGTCTCTAATAATACATAACTTGTGATTGAAATTCAAAAATCGGATAGACTTGCATCTAGGCATTCGTCTATTTTTATTTAAATTTTCAATTACTATCGAAGAGTGCTAGAGATTAAGGTAAGTCTGCATATCATCTAGATTAGGAAACATTTGTGGTGATTTAATTGCTTTGAGTGATACTATTTTATTATTTTGCACACTTGCACAAATCGACTTAAGGGCAAAACCCCTAACAAGATAAAGTGGGGACACATTACCTTTCTTGGCCCCAAACCATCACCTCACTTATAACCTAAGCCTAAATTTAAAATTTGAATAGACGTTGGCCTTAAGGACTTCTCGGACTCACTAGGAGATTGACCTAAGGAGGAAGTTGTTTGAATTTGACTCTTGTCAAATCGGTGACTAGGTAGGAGATTGAGAGGCGAAACCTCGAAAGTTGGTGGTTAGGCATAATTAGGCCCGTCTTTGATGGATACCTCCACTGATATTCCACCTACCTGGCCGATTAACTCATGGTCCGATTCGACAATATATCTCCCGCGGATTATCTAAAGTTAGGAGTCGTCTAGGTCTAAGTCTACCTTAGAATAGGCTTGGTTGATTTTTATTTATTTAATTGGTGATATTATTTTATTAATTTGCATACAAGTGTGGTCGAGAGACCCAATTACATCTAGGTTAAGAAGAAATGGTTCACCATATATATATATATATATATATATATATATATATATATATATATATATATATTATATATTATATATATATATATATATATATATATATAAAATAAAAAAATATTCCCTATGGCCTATCCAAATTCATTTGGGTACAATTCATTTTATAGGCCAAATTCATCTTTTCATCCACCAACCACTTTTCTGAATTTTCATTCCCAACCAACCCTCTCATCTTTTACATCCTATCCTATCATTTGGTACAATTATTGTAATAATCCGTCTCATTCTTTGAAACAGTGTCCCGCGAAAAGGTATTCATTAGGACGAGGTCCAAATCAGTTTCATACATTTCAAGACCTATGAGCGAACCCTATCCATCACATCAATTAGAATTCTTAACAATCATAAGGAGGACAAACAAACTTCACACCAAATGCTAAGTGAATGTTTCATACTGGGCCTACCTAGAGTTGGTGGCTAATAAGTTAGCGGTGGATGATCATACACGTGCACTACATGTTTTCATATCTTATGTATTACATTTTTATATTTATATTTAAATAAAAACTCTGCTATTAATGTATTTTCATGTCCAATGACATGCAGAGTAATTAAGAAAGAAAAGAAGAGACTGACAGATTTATCCAATTAAATCTAAAAGTTCAAAAGAAGGGGATCGATTCAAATCTAGAGTTTCTAGAAGCCATCTTATCTGAAGACCGGGTATATCAGATGAGATAATTGTTGGCCCAAAGGCCATTATCCCAGTTATTTTGATGATACAAAACATATTTAGTTATGTATTTAATAATCTTGTTTAAAAGGATTTCAGGCTCAAGAAATAGGTTTTTGACGGCTCCGCTAAAAGACTCACACATTTGGAGTTCGCCCAGATTTGTATTCCCAAGCCAAAGCACATAGGAAGCTTCGGGAATATGACGTTGAAGAAAAGATCAAGAACGAGTCAAGACTTTGCTAAAGATTCAAGATTTGTATTTTTGATTTTGTTTTTTAGATATTTTGTCAAAACTAGATATTAGAGAGTAGAGCTATGGGATTATCACACACACACACCTCTTAGCTAGGTTCATGGCTTCAAAAAGATTTTGTATTCCATTTCTAACTTAGTTTTTAAAAGAGAACATATTTGAAAATACGCTTTTTAGAAAAACAATAGTTTTGGAAAAACTTTTTCATTGAAAAAAAAAATTTGTGTTCAAAAGAATTTTATCAAACTATTTTTATCATGATTGAAGTATGACACATGCTTATACTTCATGTTTTTACAAGTTCCAAAATCTTACCCGAAAACCCAAAACCAAAATCCAAGTTTTCTGGTTCTGGAAGTTCTGTTTTTCAGAACTCACAGTGACCGGTCGACCGACCCGGTCGACCGATGTGCACAATACTGTGCACGTCTATATCAGTCGACCGACCCGGTCGACCGATGTTCCTTGCCTTCACAGGAATTTTCGGTCGACCGACCCGTCGACCGATGAGCCCCAACGGTCATATTTTTGACCGTTGGCGTCGACCGACCCGGTCGACCGGGATCTGTCAAAAGTTCTGACAGATCCAACAGCTAGTTTTTCTGACTGTTTTTTCTTTTTGGGATTTGTCTCCAACGAGTTTTTGAGGCTGTTTTTGACCCCTATAAATAGAGGGTCACCTCATATTGATTAGACAACTATTGCAAAATATTTCATAAGAGTTTTACAAAGATTTTCAAAGCTTTCCTTCATAAAAGATTTTCCAAAGCCTAAATTCCCAACACCCAACTTGTAGCCTATTCCTCTAGCTTCTCTCTAGATTTTGCACACCACAATCCCAAGCTTTACATCTACATATTTGGTTCTAGGCTAGATTGTGCAAGTGAGCTTTTGTAAAGTGATCAAGTGTGATCACTCATTTCTTCTTGGAGTGAAGTTGTAGAGGCATCGGCCTTAAGGGAGCTAGTGAGCTTCGGGTGGTGTTGCGGCATCACAAGTGTAAGGGACAAGTGTGTCCTTGTATTGGCGATCCGGTGGGATCAACGATAGTAGTGCAAATCCTTCAAGTGTGAAGGCGGGGACGTAGAGCGTGGCTCGAACCTCGGAAACACATCCTTGCGTTTGCGTTTGATCAATTTTCTCTAACTCTACTCCTTTCAATTCTTGCACCTTAATTGTTGTATTTATTGTAAGTCTTTATTTGTGCTATTTGTGTGTGAAAGTTTTTTAATTCCGCAAATTGCCATAATTCATATAGCCATCACCTATTCACCCCCCTCTAGGTGATTTCAATTGGTATCAGAGCCTAACCCTACAACTTAGGTCTACCACCTTAGGGAGATCCATATTTGGCTATATACATTTGTGTTGCATTTACATTGCTTGTGCATTCATGGCATCCATGGACTTTTCTAGCATTAAATCCCCACCCAAGTTTGATGGTTTAAACTTCCCCATTTGGAAGGTGAAAATGAATCTCTTCCTTAAATCCCTAGGAGTTAGGGTAGCTAGGGCAATTACCAAAGATTTTATTGAACCACTAGTGATGAGAGCACATGGTCCGAGGATACTTCCAAAGACTATGAGGCTAATGCTAGGGCACAATATGCATTGACCCAAGCATTGAATGAAGATGACCTTGCACGCATAATAAATTGTAAATCCGCATTTGAGGTTTGGAACATACTCATTGTGACTCATGAGGGAACGTCTCAAGTCAAGAGAGCCAAAGTTGACTTGCTACGTTCTCAATATGAGAATTTCTATATGTTTGATAATGAGAGCATTGATGACATGCTCACCCCGTTTTACAAAATAACTAATGCTCTTTCTTCCTTAGGCGACAAGATTGATAATGATCAAAAGATAAGGAAGGTGATTAGAGCTCTTCCCAAGCTTGGGAAGTCAAGGTGACCACACTCAAGGAGCTTAATGACAAAGAGGAGATGGACTTCTCCGGCTTCATCGGAAATCTCAAGACGCATGAGATGGAGATGAAAGTTAGAGAAGAAAGGGAGGCACCAAAAAGAAGACCATTGCCTTCAAAGCCGCTCCTACCATACACGAAGAGGATGACTCATCGGAGGATTGCGATGAGGATTTCGCCATGCTCATCCGGAAGGTGGGCAAGATGTTTTACAAGAAGGGACGGCAAAGTAACTTCCGAAGAGGGAAGCCTCAAGGAAGGTACGAGAAGAAAAGAGATGAACCCGGTCCTTGCTTTCATTGCAAGAAGATCGGTCACTTAATTGCCGAGTGTCCCGCTCTCCAAGCAACCACTTCCAAACATGGGAAGAAGAAGAAAGCGTTGGCCGCTACATGGGATGATTCGGAGTCGGAATCCGAAGAGGAGCACGACGCCGCCAACATGTGTTTCATGGCACAAGGAGAGGACACTCCTAAGGTAACTTTGAAAACTCTCTTGATGATGATGATCTCACTATGGATGAACTAGCACGTTTCTTTGAGGAATTACAACATAGATATGAGATTTCGCAATCTCATAATAAAAAGTTAAAAAGGGAAAATGAGTCCTTGAAAGATAAACTTAATATTATTGAAAAGGAGAAAAATAATTTGTCTAATTCTTTTGAGAAAATAAAAAGTGATTTTGCAAATTATAAACTAGCTTGTAAAGGGAAAACCCCCATTGCATCATGTAGTAAAAATGATTTTGTAGAGATTCAAAAACGTGTTGAAGTTTTGGATTCTACTTTAAAAAGTTATGCATTTGATTTGAAAAAGATTGCATCTAATTTCCTAAGGGAGTAACCCAAGGGAAACATGCACACCATACACATGCACGAAAACATGTACACCCACATAAACATGCACACACTCATAACCATGCTTTTATGTACAATAGTGGTAGAATTTATATTTGCACACATTGTGGCCGCAAAGGCCATTTAGAAAAATTTTTGTTATGCTAAAAATAATGTTAATAATTTTGTTTGGGTTCGCCCCGGATCTAACCCCAAGGACCCACTAAGATTTGGGTACCAAAAGAGCCACCAAATTTAAATGATACAGGTATAGATGGACCTACACCCTCCAAGACTTAGGAGGAGGTGGTGCCCGGATGGTAGATGCAACAAAGCCTAAAGAACACATCAAGATTGCATCGCTATCGTGGAGGCACCTAATTTTGGAGATTGCCCGTAAATTGGTAACATCTCCATTTAAGAGTTTTAATTTTGTATATACAATTGTTATAGGATTGCTAGTTTTAGTTTTATGCCTCATTGATACATGATTAGTATAAACTTGCAACTCCATCATGATTGTATATGCCATGTTTAGTTTTTTTTTGATATCTTTAGTTTCATGCCTTGTTTTATAGTATGTCCACATGTATAGTTTATTATTTGTGAATATATACTTGTATACATATACACATTATTTTCATAAATAAAAATAAACATTTGTAAAATTTTCTATTTAAGCAAATACCTTAAAGATGGCAATTGCGCACCTCAACTCATTCAAGAGGAATCAAGAGGATGAAGTTCAGAACCCGTCACTGGGTATTCGGCTTCAACATCTTTAAATCTTTGTTTAAATATGAAAACAAAATTAAAATTGGATTGCATGTATTTGATGTTTGTAAAGACTTAATAAAGATTTAAAAACTGTTGGTGTACTCTTATATGTCTAATTTGTCATACCTATTTTTGACTACAAAATTATTTTAAATTTTTTTTTTTGGGCAAAATTGCTGTTAACTGTTTTTCAGGCAAAGCCGGTCGACCGACCCTTAAATCTCCGGTCGACCGACTCTGCCTGAGAGAAAATTTTTATTTTTTTTCTGTGCTACCGGGTCGACCGACCAGAATTACGGTCGACCGATGCTGACCTGCTGTGGTCTCGGGATATGTCGGTCGACTGACCCGGTCGACCGATCTTATTTACAGAGCTCTCGGTTGGATTCGGTCGACCGGACCGGTCGACCGATCGTCGTGTTTTTGCCCAATCTCTGCTATATATTTTCATTTTTCTCTCTCTCTCTCTCATTTCACTCAGCAACCGGACGAACCCATATTTTCCCCAAAAATTGATTTCTCTCCAATCCTTCAACCAAATCCAAATCTTTTTAAAACCCATCTCAATCCTTCATCTATCTCCAGATCTTCGATTTCAGCACCTCTCATCCGCAGGATCTGAAGAATTTCAGGATTTTTCAGTTAGGTTTTGGATTCTCAATCAAGGTAAAAATCAAATTTTTATTGTAAATCTTCACTTCTAGCTTAGAAATCTTACTTCCTTTGTCACTATTTTAGGTTGCTTAGCTTCTAGATCGTGCCATAACCTGTTTTAATCCTAAAAATTTCATTTTTACTAATCATGCCTAAGAGATCTCGAACTGAGAAGGGGAAGGGTGTTGCTCAACCCTCATCTCAGGTTCCTAGACCCCTACGGCCCTTTATAAATGATCTAGCTGCTGATAGATACTCCCACCTCTCCACTAGAAATATTAATTCAGGGAGATTTGTTACCATTCAGGATTTTGAACATCTAGGTATCCCTCAAATCTTGCAAAACAACAACCTAGTTGAGTTCTTGTCCATCAAGGAGCAAGTATACACTTCCCTTGTTCCTTACTTTTATGCCAACTATGAATTTGATGGTAACCGCATCACATCTAGAGTTCTAGGTAGGGAAATCGACATTTCTATAGGTCGATTTGCTAGGATTCTGCATCTCTCACTGGCGGAGCAGATGTGTACTCACATGATTTGCATGACTTTGATTTTCCTGAGGGTGAGTCTTCACTCACCGCCTCTACTCTGATTCACGGGGATGACAACCCCGGCTTGGTTAGGAATGAGGTAGTGAGTCGATACACTCTTCAATCTCAAGTCCTTGCCAAGATTATCTTTTCAACATTGTCCCCAAACATGGTGAGTATAGCCATGCTAGGGGTTGTGTCCCTTTGATTATCTTTTGTCTGCTTAAAGGGATTAAGGTCAACTTTCCTAGAGTCATTGCCTCTCATATGGCCTCTGATCAGATCCGTACTGCGGGTAGGAGCTTGCCCTACGGCATGCTTATTACCCATCTTCTTAGGGGTCTTGACTTTGATCTTTCTGCTGAAACTCCATCAAATCCCCTGACCAACATCAATGGAGTTATCCTGAAGATGATGGAAGCACAGCTGCGTAGACACGCTCCTGTGCAACCACCTCTTCCTCCTGCTGGTCCTGGCTCATCTTCAGCACCAGGATCTTCTTCTTCTGCAGCACCTGCATTTCCTCCTGAGTTTCTTGCTCTTGTCTCTTCGGAGGTCCGCTCTCAGCTCGAGCACATCAGGCCTTGGCCGAGCAGCGCGACGCAGCCATTCGTGCAGAGTTAGATGCTCGTGCTCTTCAGGACGCTGCTTTTCGTGAGGAGGTCCGAAACGACATGTCTTATTTCGCTGATTCCATGAGATTCGTGGATGTCCAGTTCCAGGCCCTTTTCTCAAAATTTGACATGCTCATTCCTGATCGGACTCCGACTGCTTGCCGACTCCCTGCCACCGGTCCTCCATTTCCTCCCAGAGCTCGCTCTTCTGTTCCTTCACCGCGCACCAGAGTCGATGGCATGGATCCAGAGGAGGTTGCTTCTTCAGAGGAAGGTGGTGATGATGACGGAGACGGCGATGATGGTGATGATGGTGCTGAGGAGTGACCTCCCCCTTTTGATGATGTCAAAAAGGGGGAGAGTTATTTTGAGAGAGATATTTTGTGACACTTTGTTATTTTGGCTTGTACTTGTATTTGGATATTTTGTGTTGGACATCTTTTGCTTTGTCATGTATTTTTATTTTGTTGTGGACATGGATATGGTTATGTGTTTTATGTATTTATGTCATGTATGAGACTCTTTTCCTTCATCTATGATATGACATGAGTATTTGGCTTCTTTTGTTGGCATGGAAATAAAATGTTTATGATTATGATTTGTGATAATATGCCTGAGTATGATTTTATATATATGCTTGTGTTGAGGGGGAGCTTCATTTGAAGTCTCTACCAAAATATTTTGTGATAACTACATATGTTTTGCCATCATCAAAAGGGGGAGATTGTTGGCCCAAAGGCCATTATCCCAGTTATTTTGATGATAACAAAACATATTTAGTTATGTATTTAATAATCTTGTTTAAAAGGATTTCAGGCTCAAGAAATAGGTTTTTGACGGCTCCGCTAAAAGACTCACACATTTGGAGTTCGCCCAAGATTTGTATTCCCAAGCCAAAGCACATAGGAAGCTTCGGAATATGACGTTGAAGAAAAGATCAGAACGAGTCAAGACTTTGCTAAGATTCAAGATTTGTATTTTTGATTTTGTTTTTAGATATTTTGTCAAAACTAGATATTAGAAGTAGAGCTATGGGATTATCACACACACACACCTCTTAGCTAGGTTCATGGCTTCAAAAAGATTTTTGTATTCCATTTCTAACTTAGTTTTTAAAAGAGAACATATTTGAAAATACGCTTTTTAGAAAAACAATAGTTTTGGAAAAACTTTTTCATTGAAAAAAAAAAAACAATTTGTGTTCAAAAGAATTTTATCAAACTATTTTTATCATGATTGAAGTATGACACATGCTTATACTTCATGTTTTTACAAGTTCCAAAATCTTACCCGAAACCCAAAACCAAAATCCAAGTTTTCTGGTTCTGGAAGTTCTGTTTTTCAGAACTCACAGTGACCGGTCGACCGACCCGGTCGACCGATGTGCACAATACTGTGCACGTCTATATCAGTCGACCGACCCGGTCGACCGATGTTCCTTGCCTTCACAGGAATTTTCGGTCGACCGACCCGGTCGACCGATGAGCCCCAACGGTCATATTTTTGACCGTTGGCGGTCGACCGACCCGGTCGACCGGGATCTGTCAAAAGTTCTGACAGATCCAACAGCTAGTTTTTCTGACTGTTTTTCTTTTTGGGATTTGTCTCCAACGAGTTTTTGAGGCTGTTTTTGACCCCTATAAATAGAGGGTCACCTCATATTGATTAGACAAACTATTGCAAAATATTTCATAAGAGTTTTACAAAGATTTTCAAAGCTTTCCTTCATAAAAGATTTTCCAAAGCCTAAATTCCCAACACCCAACTTGTAGCCTATTCCTCTAGCTTCTCTCTAGATTTTGCACACCACAATCCCAAGCTTTACATCTACATATTTGGTTCTAGGATTGTGCAAGTGAGCTTTTGTAAAGTGATCAAGTGTGATCACTCATTTCTTCTTGGAGTGAAGTTGTAGAGGCATCGGCCTCAAGGGAGCTAGTGAGCTTCGGGTGGTGTTGCGGCATCACAAGTGTAAGGACAAGTGTGTCCTTGTATTGGCGATCCGGTGGATCAACGATAGTAGTGCAAATCCTTCAAGTGTGAAGGCGGGGACGTAGAGCGTGGCTCGAACCTCGGAAACACATCCTTGCGTTTGCGTTTGATCAATTTTCTCTAACTCTACTCCTTTCAATTCTTGCACCTTAATTGTTGTATTTATTGCAAGTCTTTATTTGTGCTATTTGTGTGTGAAAGTTTTTTAATTCCGCAAAATTGCCATAATTCATATAGCCATCACCTATTCACCCCCCCTCTAGGTGATTTCAATAATATCATTCAAATTCAAGAAAAAATAGATTTTATGAAAACTCTATTGGTTTCGCTGAGGATAAAAGGATGGATCGTCAATTTCAGAGCTGAATTCAAAATCCAAGCAGGTAAAAAGATAGAAGACACATGGACGAACAAGCACCCCCAAATCCAGGCCCTATGCCAGGATCTGGTCGCAAAAATGCGGGGAAAGCTGCGTTTCCATTGCTCTTTAATTGAACCAGGGGAGCGCCAGCTCCCCCTATCTTCGTACGCGTCCACACTCATTTTTCTTCCCTATAAATACCTGTAATCTCGAACGCAGAGGGGTACCACTCCAGTGAGAGCTTTAGGTTAGTTTAGTTTAGGGTTTTTTTTCTTTTTCAATGTCATTTTTATTTTCTTTTAGGTTAGAAAGAGTTCCATGATTAAAAGAGACGAAGAATTATTGTAGAGTGATACTATTATAATCTTTTCTCAAGAAACTTATATTGAAGGTGACAATCAATGGAGGTTTCCCACTTTTTCTTCATCGTACTCAATCTGGCCAAGCACTGCATTCAATGTATTTCTTTCTACTATTTTGCTTTACATCACTTTGCATCAAATCATAGTACGTTTAATCTGCAATAGAGGTAAGTCTTCTTCTTTTATCTCTTTTCTCTATTTTTCTTTCTTAGATTAATCTAATAATTCTTAAAACCAATTTCTTTTTATCTCTTTTTCCTTAGATTCATTTTCTTTTCTTCTTTAACAACAAACTCTTTTCTTCTTTAGATCCCTTTTAACTTAGATTAGACTAACTATTTTTATTTCTTTTTAAAAAACTGAGAAGATAAATATTAACCAGTTTTGGTAAATTAAAAGAAAGAATCTTACTCAACACTTCTATCGCTATCCCTCCCTGTGGATCACGACTCGTTAGCCCTAGGCTATACAATAGAATTAAGGACCTAGCACTGTTCCTAAAAGTCTGTATTTTTCTGTGCATGTTTGGCTCGATCATAATTTTGGCGTCGTTGCCGGGGTGGGACAGTAAGTTTTCTTTTCTTTTTGATTTACTTAAATAATTTAATCCCTTTTTCTTCTCTGTTTTAGTGTACATGGGCTAATTTCAGAAAAATAGGAGCTGCATTAAACATATTGCAACTCTGTGCCTCTGTCCAAGAAGGCAGAGCATCACAGCCTATAACTGTGATGAACTACTAACTGTATTTTCTAACATATTGCTTGATTTTCAGAGATTTAAACTCTCTGTAGTTATTAGTTTATCTGTTTAACTCACTCTGTACACGTTTCTAATCAACAATAACTTGTTACTTTGTAAATGCTAAAAAATGTTTAGACTCTTTCATCTTAGGGCATCTGCCTATTTCGTTTCTTTACATTACTATTGAAGAGTGCTGAAGCAAAGGTATGTGTGCATTGCATATAGTTTAGAAAACATATTTTGAGTGATTCATGTTATTTGAGTGTTACCTTTTGCTTTATACTTGTACACTACACTTAAAAGATTAAAGGCATATCCTTAAATAAGATAAGGTGTGGAAGTCATTACCCTCACTTAGCCATTACCCTCACTTAGCCCACAAACCATCTCCTCACTCACAAACCCAGCCTAACTTATAATTGAGTGGACGTTGGCCCCAGGGACATCTTGGACTCAAATAGGGATTGACCTAAGGGAGAAATTGTTAGAAGTTTACTCTTGCCAAATCGGTGTCAAAGATTGGGGATTAAAGGGCAAAACCCCGAGGGCCGGTGGTTTGGCATAATTAGGCCCGTCACTTTAAGCGCGGATACCTCCCACCAATCTTGCCCCTACCTGACCGATTAACTTGTGGTCAGTTCTCTGCAATATACCTCATATAGATAATCAATAGTTAGGAGTTATCTAGGTCTAAGCTCTACCCTAACATAGGCTAGATTTTTTTTATTTTTTTTGTTTGTTTATTTGTTTGTTTTTATTTGTTCTTGTGAAAATGGATTATAATGACAATTATTCTGATTATAACTCAAACTCATATTTCACCCAACCTCTTTCAATTCAGATATTACCAACCCGGTATTACATAACTTTAACCAACTAAGTATGCCAGATTGATCTTATCCGAATCAATATATGCCCCAATCCCAGTATTATGAACAAAAATGGGATAATCATCACCACTCTTCACCGAGTTAGTGGGGATATAACTCTCCTGAGTCTATCAACAATCTTACCAACAAACAGCTTCATATACTCCATACGAAGATCAACCTATAGAAGAAAAATTTTCTTTAGAAAAGAGTTTAGAAGCCTTTCTTTGAGTCCACACGACAAGTGCAATTTCAATTGAACTCAATGCTCCGAGCCAATTCCCAAATCCAAGATTCTTACTCTAATTTTCAAGTCCAACCACAGCAAGAAGAACCTATTTACATAGAATAGAGTACGGAAAGACCTGATTCAGTCCAAAAAATAATGTTACCCAATCTCTCAATAGGCTAGAAGCAAAAGTGAGTCATTTGGTTAACAAAATTAATGATAAGAATGAGGAAACTCTATCTAATATATTTTCGACCATTCCTGATTCTCCTAGCCATATCGGCGAAGAATCATGGTATCTTGGAGATTTTAACCAAGATTCAATTTCACCACAAAATTTTAAACTTGACCATATCAACCCATTGACAAATTGGCAAGTTTTCATTTCAATGAGATTGAACTTAAAGATGATGTATCACTGATTACCAATATTTTGATTCAGTCTTACTTTTTGAATCTATGTTGACTCCAGTATCTTTACCTGATTTGAACCAATTCTGAAGCCAACACTGATTTCTATCCCTATAGAGCTTGAACATGAACCACTATCTTGGATAGTCACATTCTATTGTTGGCATTGAATGTGAACTTGAATTCTATGATTTGTATTAAACTCATGAAGTAACTTTGACTCTCGAACCTAAACTTGATTTGAGTTTTATTCCCAAGTCAGTATAGGGTCCTATTTCTTTCATTATTGAGCCCAAATCATCCATTCCTTAAAATCACATTCTATTATTGGACCAAGGTTTAGATCAATATAACTCCATGATGATATCCAAGAGTGGTCAACCTGAAAAAACTTCATGCTCGGATCTTGCATGATCCTATTCATATTGGGGAGTATAAAATCTAATAAGAAAGAAATCATGAAAGGTGGATTTCATGAAAATTCACAATATCAAGATTGGGCAGAAACGCTCGGCCCAATGAGACCACCCCGGAACCACCACCTTGAGGTGACAATTTTCCTTCCCTGTCTCCTTTTTCATGTATTATTGCATTTCATTCATACGTTGAGGATAATACATGAGTTAGGCATGGGGAGGGTTTACTAACATACTAACTTTACTAATTTTTTAAAAAAATCTTTCTTTAAAAACTTTTTGAAAATGAAATAATACTTTGACTTATTTTTTTTAAGAAATTAAGTAATTTAAGGAATAAGAGGATCATAATTAGGATTTCTTATACTTGGTCAAAATAAAATTATTTATTTGATTTTGAAGTTAGAAGAAAGATTGAAAAAGTAATTTAATCTTGATTTTTACCTTGATGAAATATGCACACTTTATACACTTACACACTTAGGGTTCTAAAACAAAATTCTTATGCCTTATAAAAAATATTTATTATATAAAAAATCCTCTGATAAAGCTGGACATTTGTGCCTCATAAAGCATAAGTATTCACGCCTAAAAGTGATTCATATAAATAAAAATCTTTAGTTTTGTGACCTTGTTTGCTCGAATCCTAAGTCTTTGGGTGTTTTTCTCAGCCGATGCCCTAAAACCGTCCAGTTTGGGAGCCCTAAAACCGTACAGTTTGGGAGTCACTGACTAAGGCTCGCTACATGGGTGAATTAGAAAGCCTAATAGAGCTAAGAGATCCACCATAAATGTAAAATAATAATAATAATATAATAATAATAATAAAATAAAAAATGAACATAATAGTTAGAGTTAAAGAATCCCGAGTCAAATTTTCTTGGTCACAAGGTGCATATGACTTAGGGTAAAATAATAGACTAGATGAGAAATATAATTTTAATCCTTACCTTGATTGACAAATCTTTGATAGAGACTAAGTTTAGAAATGACTAAGTTTTGATAATCTTATGACTTATAATTACTTGAATTTTTACATTAATACTTCAAATATTTTTTTCCTTCAAAATGCGTTTTCAAAAATACTAAACACTTTGTTTTTCTTTCTTTATGAATTTTGTGGGTGTAATCTATAGAAAATCCTCACAAGACAAACTCATTCTCTAGGGGTAACCTAGAGGCTTAACGGCTTGTTACACGTGCTAAGTGCAATCTTGAATCCTACGAAAGTGAGTTAGGTTAGCTCTACTTTTTGTTTTGCTTGAGGACGAGCAAAAGATAAGTGTGGGGATGTGATCACACACGTGCACTACATGTTTTCATATCATATGTGTCACATTTTGCATTTATATTTAAATAAAGTCCTGCTATTAATATATTTTCATGTCCAGTAGCATGCAGAGTATTAAGGAAGAAAAGAAAGAGAGAGAGTGACAGATTTATCCAATTAAATCCAAAAGTTCAAAGAAAGAAGATCGATTCAAATTCGGAGTTTCTATAAGCCATCTTGTCTGAAGACCGGGTATATCAGATGAGGTAATATCATCCAAATTTCAGAAAAAATGAATTTTATGAAAACCCTATCGGTTTCACTAAGGATAAAGGATGGATTGTCAATTTCAGAGAAGAAATTCAAATTCAAGCAGGTAAAAAGATAGATGACACATGGACGAACAAGCGCCCCCAGATCCTGGCCCTGGCCGTGAAAACGCGGGGAAAGTGGCATTTCTACGGCTTTTTAGTTGAACCAGGGGAAGCGCCAGCTCCCCATATCTTTGTACGCGTCCACTACTCTTTTTTCTTCCTACAAAGTCTGTAACCTCAAAGGCAGAGGGTACCACCCCAGAGAAAGCTTTAGGTTATTTAGTTTAGATTTTTCATTTCTTTTTCAATGTAATTTTTATTTTCTTTTAGGTTAGAGAGAGTTTCATGATTAAAAGAAAGGAGATATTATTGTAGAGTGACACTATTGTAATCTTCTCTCAAGAAACTTATATTGAATATGACAATCAATGGAGGTTTCCCACTTTTTCATCGTACTCAATCTGGCCAAGCACCGCATTAAATATTTTTCTCTCTACTATTTTGTTTTACATCACTTTGCATCAAATCATGGTATGTTTAATCTCCAATAGAGGTAAGTTTTTCTTCATTTATCTTTTTCTATTTTTCGTTCTTAGATTAATCTAATAATTCTAAAACCAATTCTTTTTATCTCTTTTTCCTTAGATTCGTGTTTCTTTTCTTCTTTAACACTAAACTTATCTTCTTCTTCAAATCCCTTTTAACTTGATTAGATTAACTGTTTATATTTTCTTTTTATAAAACTGAGAAGATAATATTAACTAGTTTGGTAAATTAAAAGAAAGAAACTTACACAACGCTTTTATCGATGTTCCTCCCTGTGGATCATGACCCATAGCTCTAAGATACATGGTAGAATTGAGGACCTAGCACTATTCTTAAAAGTCTGTATTTTCTGTACAGGTTTGGCTCGATCAGTGGAGCAAGAGGAGGATTCATTTTCTACTCAACATAATCTTGTTCCAAACCAAAACCCATGTCAATTCAAGATCATAATCGTTTTTATGAAGAAAATAAGTTCAATAATGAACCCAATGAGGAAGTATACGATTAGACGACTATCATTGATATCTAGACAACTGATTAGAGAGTAGTTGGCCGTATATTCACCACATAGGAAGCAAGTTGAGTAGTATAGTGAGGATAAATGTGACGATGAATCTTTGTGTTTGGATGAAGTGTTTCAAGATAATTTGGATACACATACACCTCTCAAGGAACAGTTGAATTATATTATGAGGGTGTTTGTGAAGATGAGGCTATGAGTGCGATCATAGTGGTGAGAAAATGTCTTAAGGATGTTACGTCTAGACTTCCCTTTGAGAGAAGAAAGCTTAATTTAAGTATCTTCACATTCAATGAACCACTAATAATCAATCGTTTGAAAACATAACTCAAGAACCTTAAATTGATAAAAGCTTTAAAACTCTTTAGAAGATGAACTTAACTATTTGGATGAATCGATTGGGATGCTTTGGTTAGTTATATATCTCCGAAAGACATGATTAATTCAAATCTTGAGGAGATATATGAGTAAAACTCTAAATTTAGATATTCATATTGTTTATGCGCCAATTCCAACGTATAACGAGGATGAATTTGTGAAGAGTGATAGAGGGAAGAAGAGTAAGAGGAAGTTGAGAAAGTTGGATGTAAGTTGAAGAGGTGAACACAAACTGACAAAAAAATTGACCTCTCAAATTTCACCACTAAAGAGGATACATTGGAATGATGGAAGCGAGCTCGAGGAAGAAACAGCGCAAATTGGTAACATCATCTCTCTTATACTTTATTTCATGCATTCATACTTTCATTCATGCATTGAGGACAATGTATGAGATAGGTGTGGGGGGAGGATTCACTAACATACTAACTTATACTAACATAGGTAGGTTTACAAACATTTTTTTTCTTTTAAAACGTTTTGAAAAAGAAAACAATATTTTAAGTTTTTGTTGTAAGTGATTAAGTTAATTTTAGGGAATTAAGAAAATTATAATTAAGATTTCTTAATACTTGGTCAAAATAAGATTATCTGTTTAATTTTAGGCTAAGGAGAAAAAATTGAAAAAGTATTTAGCCTGATTTTTACCTTGACGAAATATGCATACTTTATTCACTTACACACTTAGGATTCAAAACAAAGACTCTTGTGCCTTAGAAAAAAAGGATATATACATATATAAAAATAAAAAAATATAACAAACCTAATTATTAATAGTTAGGTGCTTTGGCCTAAGAAAGCCTTGGTATTTACACGAAGGTAATTAGGTAAGTTTGAAAAAAATATATATATGAATATAATATTGTATCAACACATCTAATAATCAACTAGTTAGGTATTAGGGCCTCAAGAAGGCTTGATACTTACATGAAAGAAATTAGATGAGTTATACATATTAAAAAAAAGAAGTGCTTAAAGGACAATGAAGTGGTATACTTCGAACTTCTTTCAAAAAATATAAAAAAAAAAGAAAAAAGGGTTGTGTATATATTAATATATAAGGCATAAGAGTTGAAGTTGAAGATCCCGAGTCAAAAATTCACGGTCACAAAGATATATATGACTTAGGTAAATAATAAACTAAGTGAGAATCCAATTTTAATCCTAATCTAAATTCATAATAAATATTTGCATCGAGACTAAGTATAAGAATAATCAATTTGGTAATCCTAAAACTTATAAATTGCTTATTTCTATAAAATATTTCAAATATTTTTCCTCTTTCAAATGATTTTTGAAAATACTAACAATTTTTAATGGATTTTGTGGGTGTAATTCACTGAAACCCTCACGACAACACTCGTCTTTTAGGGGTAACCTAGAGGTTAACAGTTTGTTACACATTCTAAGTGCAATTGTAATTTCTTACGAAAGTGAGATTAGGATAGTTAGATTAGTTTTTTTCTTTTATTTTTACTCGAGGACAAGCAAAAAAGATAGTGTGGGGGTGTGATTGGTCATTAATAATGCATATTTTTAGTCACATTTTCATACTTACTTTCTTTATAATACATTAAAATTTAATTCATTTATTGTTTAGAAATATACAGGCCTCCATAATCCAAGAGAAAGCCCAAAAGCCAACAATTTTATGAAAATAAAGATTAGTAGGGAAGATAAAGGAGGCTTCGATTCTATTTCATTTAAATTTAGGTTTTAAATTAATTTAATTTAATTACTAGATGAGAAAAATGATAGGACAAAGATAAATCCCCATCCTAATTGAAGATAGAGGTTGGAGTTCTATTCAAATTCCGTTTGCTTGCGCCAAAAATCGAAGATAAAGGGAAGAAAATTTGAATTTAACCCGAATTTAGATAACTTGAACTCCAAGTTATTTAGGAAATCAAAATATTTCAAAATTCAGGGATTAATGAAGATTTTGAGGATAGATCTCCACAAGAACAGATGAGATGAAGCCATACCCAAAGCACATTCTCTGAACCCTAAAAAATGTCACGTTTTCCCCATATTTGCCGCGGAAATGCCGCAATTCGAGGAGTTTGTGCGTGTCGGTTTGGGAAAAGTGTTCTACAAGTACTCTACTTCTAAAATCTCCTATAAATACATCTGAAGAACAATAGAGAAAGGCATATCACGTTAGAATTTTTTTTAGATAATCTTTTCTTTCTGAATTTTCATTGTATTTTTTAGTTTTTACCTTTGAAGAAGATTTGTAAGAAGAAAAAAGTCTTGTAATTCGAAGTAACAATCAATACAAGATGCTTTTCTTCTTTTCATATCTCATTTATTATTTACTTACCTTTTGTTCTTTATTTTGCTTCTTTAGTTCATGCATCTTCTTTTCAAAAATCATGCTTTATTTCTCTTCCACCATGGGTAACTAAATTCACGTTTCATGACTTGCTAATATTGCCACCATGGATCTAAAGTATTGAATAGAGAACCCAGTTAAATTTCATGCATGCTTAAACCCTAAGTTTATCTTGAAGGCACATGATGATGATAATTAGGTTAACTACTTGCTAGTACTTTTTATTATTTTTCTTAATCTATGTTGACTATCGTCTTGATATTTTTAATGTTAAATTTTAATTAGTGCTATTTCAATTTGAACCTTATTATTTGTCTTATGTGTTTTTACTTGAATCCTAGGGTAATTTATCATGTTTAGGGTTTAGCGTGAAGGTAATCTCTTGTTGGTATTATTTGTTTATAGTGGCAGATTATTAGCAGATTTTGATCTTTCTCTTCATTGATATCAAACCAAACTTCTTCAACCAATCTCTTTCTTTAAGTTCTCTAACAAAGAAGAAGGTGTAAGAAAACAACAATACTGAAACGCTTCTATCATATCTCTCCCTGAGGTTTCGACCCATATAGCCCTGCTACACAGTTAAATTGCGAAGATTCAGAGTCAAATCAATCACATACACTTTTTATATTCTATGTATTCTTTTTGGCAATCAGCCAGAAAGGCAAGGCGCTGAAAACCCTCAGGAAGCCACTAGCAAGGGAGATTTGCCTCGAACTGTAGACTGAAGCCTGCAAGACAAAAAGAATACTGATGCTAAAGACTGTCACTATGAAGATGAACTCAGGAGCGGGGGAAGCAAAAGCCAAGCATCCCATAAGAGCGCAGACAGTTGGTCCTAGAGATCGAATTGTCATTGAGCACCCTTGTGCTCTTTGCTCTATGTTCGCTATAAGGAAAGAAAGGGCAAGTCCCAATGATAGGATGAAAGAGTAGTGTGAAGTATAGCACGAGTATTATGTAAAAGAGAAAGGTTTAGAATCAACTCGTGCTTGTTTACTCCACAAATGTATGTAAGATGTTCAATGTACCCTTTCTTATCTCCGCTATAGCCTAGGGCTATACCGAGTCGGATCTCAGGGAGAGCTAGCGATAGAAGCTTTCACGATACTAGTGAGAAGAGGAAACGAGAATTCTTCTATGTTTCAAAGAATAAAGAATCAAAAGAAAAACAAATCAAAGAATTGGTGGCTATGTTCATGGTGGAAATCGGGGGAAAATCAAGATTGAGATGGATTTGAACTAAAACTAAAAAGAAAGTAAAATCAAGAAAACTTTGAATGAAAGAAATCCATGACTAGCTACCTTACTACTGACTGATTTTTTCCTGCACACAATAATTAGAATATTAGATTAAGAATAAATCGTGCGAGGAATCAGTTCTAATCCGCGGTAGCAGGGCTATGCGGGTCGTGATCCTCAAGGAGGGACTGCGATAGAAGCGTTAAGCAAGTTATACTCTAAAAATTTATCTTTTTTAGTTATTTTGTTAGTCACACGATGGTATTTACAATGAGTTGTGGTATTTACAATGGATCGAAGAAAAGAATATGGAGAGAGATGGATTTAATCTACAAAAAAAAATAAAAAAGAAGAAAAGAAAACTTACTTGAGTGGAGAAAATAAGTGAAAACCTAATACTTTCTACCGTTTTTCGGAGGCGTTTGAACGTATGAACCTGGGATCGAACTCAGTCCGTTGTCGCATTAGGTCATCAAGCCTTGGGCAAGCATGAGTTGATACGCCTCGAGGAGGAGAACATCGCCAATGGAATATCGTTGGAACCCCGATCTTCGGTATCTTATGGTTCGGTAATCGCTTGCATGCTCATCACCAATCACAGAGATGAAAAGAGAAAAAGGAATAGAAAACAAGAATAAAAGTAACATAGAAATAAGAAACAAAACAAAATAATACCTTTATTGCTTTAATCCATGGCAGAGAAGAGAAGATACATCAGTGTCACCCAATATAATCATCTCTCTCTCTCTTTTAAAATAAAAAGAAAAGAAATCTACTACAAAGGAAGAAACCCTAGAAAAAACCTAACTTTGGCCCTTGGCTCGCCTCTGGACGCTCTGTACATTGCAATGCAGGTGATATTTATAGGGCAGAAGACCACAGAGTCCGGGACGAAACTGCCCACAAAATTTGGGATTTAATCTCATCATTATTGCCGCGGATCCGCGGCTTTTGCCGCGGTTACGCGGCAATCTACTGGCTTCTGGCCACGCGCTTTGGCGCGTGGCCTCTCCTGGTCCGTCCATAGGGGCGCCTGCTTCTGAATTGTAATCCTGGCCTTTTAAATCTTCCTCCCACGAATTTCTTCTTTATCTTGGCCTTTTAATCTGATCCTGCAGGTGTTTTAGGGTTGGATAGAAGTCCACCCTTCCCTAAACTTCAATAATTGCAACTCTAGCCCTTGTATATTTGCACTTTGACACTTGATATTGGAATTTGACTCTTGGGCTTCAAATATGGGCTTTTGGGCTTCATTGGCTTTATTTATTATTAAATCGATAATTCGAGGCCTGCACAAATAAATTACAAATTATTAATAAATGTGCAGAATAATATGAATAAATGTGCGAATGCGATGGTATATATGATGATAATTATGCACTTTTGACTACCAATCACACCCCCACACTTATCTTTTTGCTCGTCCTCGAGTAAAAAACAAGAAAAAGAAAAGTTAATCTAACCTAACTCACTTTCGTAGGAATCACGATTGGCCTTAGCACGTGCAACAAGCCGTTAAACCTCTAGGTTACCCTAGAGGACGAGTGTTGTCTCGTGAGGGTTTTCAGCGTATTGCACCCACAAAATCCATAAAAAAGGAAAATATTTGAATTATATTTGAAGAGACTAAGTAGTCTATAAGTTTTTTGGATCATCAATTTAATTCATTCTTCAAAACCTAGTCTTTATAAAGTCATTGTTATTCATTTTAGGTA
>JAVJIF010014203.1:0-41806 GCA_038442645.1 Agave tequilana
AGAATCCAGGCTCGAATCCTTTTGGAAGACACAGTCTCTCTCTTTCTCGCGCTATATACACACACACACACACACATGTACACACACACACATATGAACAGGAGTAAAATTGTATTTATGGAAAACAATGAAGTACTAACATTCGTTTCTGGAGGAGGAAGAGTGCGGATTTGGATTTCTTTGTTGTCAGAGACCATGAACGAAGAACACCAATGGTGGAAATTCAATCAGTTTTGAGATCTTCTTTCTTACTTTTCTTTTCCATACAGGCTGATCTATTTTAGCAAAAAAATCTATTTATAGAAAATTTTTAGTGTTCAAAATCTGATTCGTACCAATTTGCTAATAAATATCAATACTCTTTAATAATTACTATATATTTTTTATAATAACGGGCAACTATAGATTAATTATGAACTCAAAACAATATCCACAAATTTATGAAAAATAAAGTCTATTACATATAATTTTAAGGTGCCTACAACAACAACAACAACAACTAAGCCATTTGTCCCAAGTATTTGGGGTAGGCTACATGAACCAAAAGAGAATTACGTCGGATTGGGCACATGGATCAAACTTTATCCACTCATTCCTATCGAGCATATGTCTTCCCTAAGACATTTAGCCTCTATATCTTGTCGTATTACCTCCATCCATATTTTCTTCGGTCTCCCCTGTACTTTTTTAACTTGCCCTAAATGGATAAGCTCTACTCGCCAGACTGGTGCATCTGTAGGTCTACGTCGCACATGATCAAACCATCGTAGGCGGTTTTCTCTCATCTTCTTTTCTATAGTGGCTACACCTATCTTAGTATGAATATCCTCATTTTCACCTTATCTCTCCGCGTATTACCACACATCCAACAAAACATGCGTATCTCTGCTACACTCATCTTCTGAGCATGATATCTCTTTATAGCCCAACATTCTGTGCCATATAATAAAGCTGACCTAATAGCAGTCCGATAAAACTTCTCCAGCCATAACGGAATGTTACGATCACATAAAACTCCTGTTGCGCTCCTCCATTTCAACCAGCCGGCTTGGATCTATGGTTGGCATCACTATTGATCTCTCCATCATTTTAGATAATATAATCCAAGTACTTAAAATTACTGCTCATCCGTATTTTTTATCCATCTAGTCTCACAATAATATAATCCGAATTCCCTGTTTACTGAATTTACATTCCATATACTCTGTTTTTGCCCTACTTAATTTAAAACCTCAAGATTCTAGAGTTTGCCTCCATAACTCCAATTTGACATTTACCCTAGCTCTCATCTCATCGACTAGGACAATATCATCAGTAAATAGCATACGCCACGATATCTCATCTTGAATAGCTCTAGTTAGCTCATCTGTCACTATGGTAAATAAGAATGGACTCAATGCAAATTCTTGATGCAACCTTGATGCAATCTAATTGCGATAGAAAAATTGTTTGTTATGCCTCTACAAGTTCTGACACTGGCCACTACTCATTGTACATATCCTTGATTATGTCAATATATTTGATGGGGACTCCCTTTTTCATGAATGTCCACCATAATATCTCTCTTAGCACCTTATCATAAGCTTTTTCTAAAATCAATAAAGACTATATGTAAATTTCTCTACCTCTCTCGAATCGCTCTATAAGTTGATGAAGCAAATGAATAGCCTCTGTCGTCGATCGCCCTGGCATGAACCCAAACTGGTTCTCTGATATTGTAACATTCTGCCTTAACTTATTTTCGATTACCCTTTTCCAAATCTTCATGGTGTGATACATGAGTTTTATTCCACGATAGTTTGAACAACTCTGGATATCACCCTTATTCTTATAGAGAGGTACTAAGGTACTCTTCCTCCACTCATTTGGCATCTTTTTAATTAGCCAGATCTTATTAAAGAGGTTCATCAGCCATCTCAACTCACCTCTCCTAAGTATCTTTGTACCTCAATAGGAATTTTATCCAGGTCAACGGCTTTCCTTAATTTCATCCTCTTCAATGCCTCTTTAACTTCATATTCGCTAATTCTGCGCATATAATTCTGGTTCATATCCTGACACTGAATGGTAAGTCATTCAAGTCTTGAGTAAAACTATCATTGAATAATTTGTCAAAATACTCTCTCCATCTTCCTTTGATTTCTTCATCTCGAACTAAAATCTTCTGATCCTCATCTTTGACACACCTCATAGTACATAAGTCTCGAGTTTTTTTCTCCCTTATTCGGACAATTCTATATATATCCTTTTCAACCTCTTTGGTGTCCAACTTCTCATACACTTCTTTATACACTTTAGCTTTTGCAGTCTGAACAGCTTTCCTAGCCTCCTTCTTGGCTAGCATATACCTCTCAAACTTCTCCATCACAATTTTTCTTCAAATCTCTATAAGAGTCTCGTTTGATCTTAATGGCAGCTTTTACCTCTTCATTCCACCATGATATATCCTTACATGGTGGAGCACTATCCCGTGACTCACCAAGTGCATTTTTAATTACTCTTTTAATGTAGCTAGCAATTTTATTCCATGTTGTATTGGGTCATCTTGGGCTCTCCAATCTGCTTCATGCACTACTCGATCTATAAAAACTCCTTGGTTACCTTCTTTATCCGTCACCACTTAATCTTAAAATCTAACTAACGTTTAATCTTTCTAAATCTCCTTCTAATTCGGACATCTAAAAGTAAGAGTCTCTGTTGGGTTACTATACTTTCACTCGGTACTACCTTGCAATCCATACAACAACCTCATCTACTTTTCTAGTTAAAAAAAAAAATCTATTTGGTTCGCACTTGATCCACTTCTAAAATTGATCAAGTGAGACACTCTCTTCCTAAACCAAGTATTCGCTAAGATCAAATCATATGACAAAGCAAAATTTGAAATTGAGTTACCTGGTTCATTTTGTTTCCTAAAACCAAATCCTCTATGTACACTATCAAACCCATAATGACTAGTTCTTACATGCCCATTAAGGTCAGCCTATGAAAAGCTTTTCTCTAATGGGTCTGCCATAAACAATCTCATCTAAACCCTCTAAAAATTTATGCTTACTTGCCTCATCAAGTCTTACTTGTGCATAGACATTAACAACATTAAAAGTCTCCCTATCTAAAATAAGTTTAACTAGTAAAATCCTATCACCCTTTCTCCTAAACTCTACTACATTCTCAAGCAATTGTTTATTTATGATCACACCCACCCCATTATGATTTCTATCTCTACCAGTATACCAAAGCTTCTAATCCCAAGGCTCTATATTCTAACTTTTTCATCTACGCACTTAGTGTAACGCCCCGATTCCAAGGATATGGAGACGTTATGGCGACGTACATACGTAGGATGAAAAAACCCTTGCGCGTACGCTAAGCCTCAGTACAGGAAAAAGCCTCCATATATATAAGAGTTCCAGCAGTAATTAAGTACAAGAATACCTGCAGAAAGAGGTTAGTTATTATAACAGATATGAAAATAGAGATCAATAAGATAATGAAAACAAATCACAAAGATACCTATGAATGGTCTCGATGATGAGTCTCCTATGTGAATCCAATGAACTATCAGATAATACCATAACTCGGATCTCCAACCTGGGCACACAAACTCAGGGTCGTCAGAAAGTGACCTAGTGAGTGGTAAAATGAAGGAGGCAGTAATATATACTATAGTAATACAAGCACGATAATAATATAATACATGTTGTTGTATTAGTGATACCATATAATAAGCATATAATAAGCAGTAGAAATATACCTTCACTACCTAGCATGTTCTTATCGGGTCACGTCTATAGTCATATCCAGTTTATATAATAAATACTATTGTCTACTGATGACGTGATAGAAATGAACATGCTAGTGGTGACGTGATGGAAGTGAACCTGCAGATGAGCATATGCAATATAGCCATAATACAGTGTTGTGCATAGACAGTAATGATGTGTTCAAGGTATACAGAAAATAGAATATATGCAATGCTGGGTATACATATACATGAATAGTATACCACCACAGAAAGTGTAACATGTACCAGGTAAAGTAACAAAGTATACAATTAACATGATAGCAGATAAATAATCAGGAACAGTAACAAGTACATCTAAACTATAGTATACATGTATCAGGCAAGTCATGTTATTTATCCAATAGTAGCAATCAGTACCGCCTGCTATTTTAATCAATCTCTTCCAGTGTCCCATATCACTGGCAGTTCATACTGGAGCCCGCACTCCAGTCGAACCCATCCGGACATGGCCTACGGGTACCATTATCCAAACGAGAGAGTGACCAAATAACAAGTGTTCCCGATATCACTATTGTGCATACTGTTTTATTATGTTAATTGGAAACCCATGGTCGAGGAGCTCTTATCGGGTGGGTGTATCCCGTGCATACCCGGGACAACGGCCTTACCAGATCCCTGGCTGCTGAGACCAGGGCCAGCCCGCTAGGGCTGTAACATGTAACGGGAATCTCAATGAGCTAAAACATATCGGGAAACGGGAGCTCATGAGTAACAGATAGTAGTCAGCACTACCCCGTCCACTGCAGTGGGACAAACAATATGGATCCAGTACATCCACCCGATATGATCTAATCAACCGTCAAGTCTCCCCCATCCCCAAGTTATCGTTATGATCTGATATTTAAAGTATACAGTGTAACAAGAACAACTACAGTGCATGATACACATAACATGAGAACAGGACCTGAGCTCTGTTGATAGCATAGAACATATAACGGGAAACGAGAACAATAGATGTGGGTCCACACATCGCATATCAACAGCTCATGTATCCAATAACGGGAATAACAATATCAGTAACGGGAAACAAGCATATAACAGGAATACGGGGATAACATGGAACAATAATACATGTAATATGCACGGGGATCCATATGACAAGAAGATAGAAACAATACATGCATGTACACTCGTGCGGTGAGCATATGTAACAGTGATGTGTGAGCATGAGATAACTATGTATCGAGCATCCATGTAACGATGATAAAAATAATATAATATGCGGTACTCCGTGAATTGGTATATCCGTGTACCAGTGAACCTATATGTGTAGCAATAATCCGTGTAACATATCTGTGTATCACTAGTACATGTAATAACAGTGGTCAGTGTATAATATAATACAATGTCCATTGAACTACAGTATCCGTGTAATGATGATACCAGTGCATGAAATAACGGTGTCTAGCATGCATGTCTAGTGACAGTGTAGTGTCTGTGGATCAGTATACATATAACGATAGTTATCTAACTGTGATACAATACATGAAATCATAGTGTCCAAGACTATGGTGAAATAGTGGCCCGAGTGTCAGTGGCTGGGCAGGTATGATGACTGTGTCCGAGTATCTATGTCCGTATTTATTGATATTATTATTACATCACCGATATGTATCTTAAATCAGGAAATACCTTACAATATTATAGGTTATTCCTAGTACAAGGCGTTTCCAATAATTACAAGTTAATAATTAATAGTTACCGTATTTCATCCATAATCAAGATCTATCACTGAAAGCAATCAATCAATTTTACTAAATATGGTAAAATATAATTTATAAAAGAAAAACACTCACAAACTAGCCATGGAACGGTAGCTCTCTTTCCCATGATCGCAACGGATTCAGAATCGTCCAACTCGGAGTCCGGATGCTCCAGATATCGCCCGAATACTAAAAGTAATAAAAATGAGTTAAATATGTAATAAAAATATTTTAACTGCAAATACTAAAATGTCACAGGGGTTTTCTGCAAAAGTACCTTTATTGGGTTTGAATGCGGGTATGGGTGGTAAACGGGTCGGGTTTGGATCCAATACCCAAACCCTGAACTTAAGTTTAATGGGTAAATGGGTTAACGGTATCAAAAGAAACCAATAGGGTTAAAGGGTAATTGGGTTAGGGTTTAGGGGGGATTAGGGGTTCGGGTTTCCACCCGAACCCATAAAAAGATAACAGAAGCGGCAGCAGCAACTGCTGCTGCCGCGCTTCTCTGAGTGGCCCGCGGCGGCAGCTCGCCGGCGGCGGGTCTCCCCCGCCGGCGGGAAGAGAGAGAGAGAGAGAAACGGAGAGCTGGAGAGAGAGAAACAGAGAAAAGAAAAGGAAAGAAAAGAAGGAGAAGAAGAAGAAGAATAAAAAGAGGAAGAAGGAGAGGGTAGCGCCTGGTGTGGGGGCGCGGCGGCGCTCGGCCGAGGACGCGCGCCACCGGCGGCGCGCCGGGCTGGGGCGCGGCAGCGCCTGGGCGGCGCTTGACCGAGTGGACTGGCCGCGGGCGTGGGTCAGACCCACCCCCGGCCTGTGGAACAGTGAGAGGGGGAGAGAGGGAGAGTATTTTAGAGAGAGAGAAAGAGAGGAGAGAGAGAGAAATTAGGGGAGAGAGATGGAGAATGGAGAGATAGGGAGAGCGGGAGAGATTTTAAGGGGGAGAGAAAAAGGCGGTGATGGAAGGCGTTGGGGGAAGTTTCGGGAAGAAGGGAGAAGAAAAGAAAGAGAGAGGGATTAAAGAATATTTTATTATTATTTATATTGGCTCAATATTCGACCAGCTCCGAATGGTTCTCAAAAATTACAGAAAATAGAGAATATTACATGGAGGAGGAAGGTGAAAGCGGATTCTAGAAATATTGTCCGGTTTATAAGTAAAAAATCCTGGAGTGTATCGCCGATACCGGGCGACACCAGATTGGCCCGATTTTTCATAAATTCAGAAAAATCCCCAAAAATACCAAAATGTAGCTAATGTAATTCTAAGATATAAGGTGAAATTCGATTCCCACAATTTAACGCTGTTTGTGAATTAAAAATCGGAGAGCCGATTATCGGTGTCGGTCGACACCAACTACGGAGATTTTCCAAAATCATCCTGAAAAATTCCAAAAATTCGGCAAAATCTAAAATATTGGAAAATAATATCTGAAACTAAAATCAGCTCAATCGGACTACTAAGGAGGTCAAGTCAATTTTGTACGTCGTATCGAGTACTGATACTGTGATACGTACACCAGGGAACAGGGGGTTACATTTCTCCCCACCTTACAAAAAATTTCGTCCTCGAAATTTCAATTTAGGAGGGAGAAAAATATTTTCAGCTCCAAAGCCTAAATGTTACGGGCACACGACGCTTCCGCTGCGCCACTCTGATATCTATAATAAACTTAGAGTGGAGAATTAGTGTAATGAACTAAAGCTATCGGGTTAGAAGCAATAGGATGAAGAGAAAGCGAGAAGGAAATCAGATATTCTAGTGGACAACTGGAAGTAAGGAATACAAAAGAGTCAAGGAATGAATTGTCAATGACAGTGTATTCTTGTACTCGTCGCTGGAATCCCCAAATTCTGATACAGATAAGTTAATCTGAACCTGATTGTACTGTTGGTAAGAACCCAAGCATTGACCCAGGTGTTTACCCACACCAGGGGTGAACCTAGGCTCTGATACCACTCTGTAATGCCCCGATCCCAAGGATACGGAGACGTTATGGAGACGTACATACGCAGGATGAAAACACCCTTGCGCGTACGCTAAGCCTCAGTACAGGAAATAGCCTCCATATATACAAGAGTTCCAGCAGTAATTAAGTACAAGAATACCTGCAGAAAGAGGTTATTTATCATAACAGATATGAAAACAGGGATCAATAAGATAATGGAAACAAATCACAAAGATACCTATGAATAGTCTCGATGATGAGTCTCCTATGTGAATCCAATGAACTATCTGATAATACCATAACTCGGATCTCCAACCTGGGCACACAAACCCAGGGTCGTCAGAAAGCGACCTAGTGAGTGATAAAATGAAGGAGGCAGTAATATATACTATAGTATACAAGCACGATACTAATATATAATACATGATGTGTATTAGTGATACCATATAATAAGCATATAATAAGCAGTAGAAATATACCTTCACTACCTAGCATGTTCTTATCGGGTCACGTCTATAGTCATATCCAATTTATATAATAAATACTGTTGTCTAGTGATGACGTGATAGAAATGAACATGCTAGTGGTGACGTGATGGAAGTGAACCTGCAGATGAGCATATACAATATAGCCATAATACAGTGTTGTGCATAGACAGTAATGATGTCTGCAAGGTATACAGAAAACAGAATATATGGGTATACATATACATGAATAGTATGCCACCACAGAAAGTGTAACATGTACCAGGTAAAGTAACAAAGTATACAATTAACATGATAGCGGATAAATGATCAGGAACAGTAACAAGTACATCTAAACTGTAGTATACATGTATCAGGCAAGTCATGTTATTCATCCAATAGTAGCAATCAGTACCGCCTGCTATTTTAATCAATCTCTTTCAGTGTCTCATACCACTGGCAGTTCATACTGGAGCCCGCACTCCAGTCGAACCCATCCGGACATGGCCTACGGGTACCATTATCCAAACGAGAGAGTGACCAAATAACAAGTGTTCCCGATATTACTATTGTGCATACTGTTTTATTATGTTAATTGGAAACCCATGGTCGAGGAGCTCTTATCGGTGGGTGTATCCCGTGCTTACCCGGGACAACGGCCTTACCAGATCCCTGGCTGCTGAGACCAGGGCCAGCCCGCTAGGGCTGTAACATGTAACGAGAATCTCAATGAGCTAAAACATAACGGTAAACGGGAGCTCATGAGTAACAGATGGTAGCCAGCACTACCCCGTCCCCTGCAGTGGGACAAACAATATGGATCCAGTACATCCACCCGATATGATCTAATCAACCGTCAAGTCTCCCCCATCCCCAAGTTATCGTTATGATCTGATATTTAAAGTATACAGTGTAACAAGAACAACTACAGTGCATGATACACGTAACATGAGAACAGGACCTGAGCTCTGTTGATAGCATAGAACAATATTGTTGGCCCAATGGCCTTCCACTCTAGTTTTGATGATGATCAACACTCATGTAGTTATGTTTACTAATATTCTTGTGTTTCTAAGTTTCAGATCATTAACAGGATATTAGTTGGTGATTAGCTTCAACAAGATGATTAGAAGCTATTCATGATGATTCCGGTGCCAAAGCTTAAAGATCATACCTTTGCACTTGGAGAATCACGGAGTTTGGACCGAGTCTACTTGAAGATGAAGATCGTCAAGAAGACTTAGGTATCTAGTTTAGAGTTTGTGTTTTAGATCCATATTTGTAAAGCTTAGTTTAGTTGATATGCTCAAGTGCACAAAACACACACGTTTCATGATTTGGTTTTTGGTTTTCATGAATAATAGATCAAAATAAGTTTACCTTATACTTATGTATATTAGATATGTTCTAGATATACATACATGCTTTAAACTTGCTAGACAAACTTATTTTGACTATCCTATTCATGTTTTGGAAAATTCTAGTTTGATAAAATATAAGTTTTGCTTTTGATAAAATTGGCAAGACACAAAAATGAATTGATATGATTGATATATGTCTTGAAATTTTTATCACAAGTTTGGTTATCAAAGTAAAATGATAAAACAAGTTTTAGAAAAACATATTTTTAGAAAAACAGTTTTTATTGTGATTAAAACTATTATTTAGATTTACTGTGAATTATGGGATTTTTATTGAGTGAAAAGACCTATTTTCAAATCCCGTATCTGTGCAGAACTGAGGACTGGCTGACAGGCCAAGTCGGTCGACCGGACCGGTCGACCGCACCATAAGCCGGTCGACCGGGACGGTCGACCGACGTGCACAAGTCTGTGCACGTTTTGGAGTCTCTGGGACGGTCGACCGGGCCGGTCGACCGAGATGAGAGTTCTGCTCTCAGGATGTTTCGGTCGACCGGGCCGGTCGACCGCTATTGCCCAACGGTCACATTTTTGACCGTTGGCGGTCGACCGGGCCGGTCGACCGGCAGTCTGTCAGACTGCCAACTCAGCCTAACGGCTAGTTTTGTATAGGGGCTATATAAACCCCATCTCTTTGGGGATTTTGAAAAAGTTTTTTAAGAGAAAAAATACTAGTTTTCTGAAGTGTTTAAAAGAGTTTTCAAAAGAGTTTTAAGTGCAAAAACTTCTCATCTTTATTTGTTTTGGGTTTTTGGAAAATCAAAGAAAACTAGGTTTGGGATTTTGATTTGGTATTTCATTTTCTATCTTATACAAGAGATTTCCAAGTAGTTTTTCTTTGTTGCTTGTTTCCAAAAACACTTTGATTCCACACTTGAGCTATATCATACTATCCTAAACTATTAGGATCTTTGTTTTGTGGAAAAAGAAAGAAAGAGAGAGTTTTGAGGTTGTTGTTTGTAACCTCTAAGTTGTACACCCTTATTCTTGTTGTATCCCTCTTAGGTAGAGGTGATCGGGTGATGGGTTTGTATCCCTCAAGTGTGAGGTGATTGAGATTGGTTGTGAGCCTCTTCGGTAGAGGTGTTGTTGTTGTTGTTGTGGTGATTGGCTAAGGGCCTACTCCTCGTGTGTGAGGAGGTGTTTGTTTGAGAGAGGAGTTAGGTACTCCATTGTTGTAAAAATCCTTCTCGGTGAAGGTTCCCTCGGTGGGAGTCCTCGGTGGACGGTATAGTGGATTGGAAATCCTACACGGTGGTGTAGGCGGGGATGTAGAGCAAGGTGCTCGAACCTCGAAACAAATCTTGGTGTTTGCGTATTGATCCATTGTCTCTCTAACTCTCTCTCTTATATTTGTGCAAAGCATCATATTCATATCATATCATATTTGCTTGTGTTGTGCATATTTCATATTGCCTTGCATTTATTCATATTGCTATTCATTCTTATATGCTTGGCTTGATTGTGTGTATTTTATATTGCTTGGATTGCTTGTGTGTGTGTGCCTAACTTATACTCATCCAATAAGAGCTTCACATAGCACCTCAACCCATTTCAAGGGAGTTAGTCCAGAGCCTCGCAAGGGGAATTCGGCTACACTTGTTGTATTGTATTAGTTTGTGCATAATTTGCATTAGCTTCCGCATTTAGCGCACTTAGTTTGCATTTAGTTTCTTAGATTAGCACTTACACCTATTCACCCCCCCTCTAGGTGTTTTTCAATTGGTATCAGAGCTAGTGCTCCTGATACTTAGGCTTAACATCCTAGGAGTGATCCATTTGCTTGCTAATCTCATTTGCATTTGTTTGTTTGCACATTCATAGTTTACCATGGACTTCATGACCCCTCCTAGCTTTGACCCTTCCAACATTGATGTTTGGAAGTATAGGATGTCCATGTACCTAAAGACCCTAGGTTTGCATGTTTTCCTTGCGGCCACCAAGAGATGTTATCTTGGTGATTGCAATCATATAGGGGCCAATGCACAAGCCCTAGAGGCCATTAGAAGCACATTAACTAAAGAATATCTTTTACGTGTTTCTAACTTTGATTCCGCTTTTGTAGTGTGGAACAAATTGACAACAACCACCACCTCGGAGCTTCAAGTTCAATTTCAAGAAGAGGAATCTAGTGGAGAATCCGAGCCACAACAATGCTATATGGTCCAAGGGAATGACTCCCTTGAGGTACATTCGGAACCCCACTTAGATAGTGATGATGATGCTAGTTCTTCTAGTAATGATATTGTTGATCCCCATGCTCTAAATGAAGAACTTTCAATAGTATGTGAAAAGTTAATTGAAAAATATAAGATTTTGAAAAAGAAAAGTCTAGAAATTGAAAAAGAAAATAAGTGTTTGCATGCTAGACTTGACAATATTTTGCAAGAGAAGGTTGAGGTCTATAATGAAAGGGATTCATTGAGATCTCAATTGGAACTTGCACTTAAAGAAAATGAATTTTTAAAGTCTAAAAATGATTGCCATGCTATTTTAAAGAAAAATGAAAACTTGTCTTCTAGAGTTGATTTGTTTTAAAAGAGAATGTTGTTTTGAAAAACAAAATCATTTCTATTTCCAATGATTTAAATGTTTGCTTAGAGAAAAATATTGTTTTGCAAAATAAGATTGATTCTCATGTTTGCCATGCTAGTGTAGCTTCTTCATCTAGTCTACCTAATGCATGTACCTCTTCTTCTAGGATCAATGATGATATTTATATGTTAAAGAAGAGAGTAGATTGTTTGGGCTCCACTATGAGCCAATGTGCCATGAACCACAATCGGTTGGAAACCTTGGTTCGAAAGAAACAAGTTCCATCCTTTATGCATGCACACCCTTCACGGCATACACATGCTCCTCACGGACACACCCATCACATGTATGCTCATGTGTACACATGTACACATTGTGGACGTAAGGGCCACCTTGCTAAATTTTATTTTGATAGATTACATACTACTAATTTAGCAAAGAAATTTGTTTGGGTTAGAGAAGGGACTAACCCCCATGGACCCAACAAGATGTGGGTACCAAAGACCACCCCTCCTATTTTTGATGTAGGTGTGGGCTCTCACATGACGTGAGAGTGATGACACCTTGGAGTGGATGCGTTCCGGACTTCATGGAAATCAAATTGGATGCATCACTTTCAAGGGAAGATTTGGTGGAGATAACCACCATGTTTTGGAGACAAGGAGAGTTGCTTTTTCGGTTTTGGTAACAATCCTTTACTCCCATTTATTATGTTTACATACTTTCCACTTCATTGTTTATAGCATGTTTTGATAGTTTATAGCATATTTTTTGATGTCTATGGATTAGTATGTTCATTCCATGTTTATTAGATCCTTGACATACATGTATAGTATTTGAGACACATATGCTTATATGAACCCATATTTAGTGTTCTCACTTTTGTTTAAGCTATAATGTACATCATGAATCTAATACATGTGAATTTACATAGTAATCATGTTTTAGTTTTATCATGGTGACTTTTATATTTGTTTTGATGCTTCATATTTTGAATATATGTTTAGATGTTAGTTTTCATTAAGACTAGTTATATATTTGTACATATGATGGGCTACAAACAAATCTATATATGTTTGGGATTGAATGCTTGTTTGTTCCCATTAGATGTGCTAGTATAGTCTAGTTTTGATGATTCATACATTTTAAACTTGTATTCCATTTTTGGTATTTGTTTTTATGATTATGAGTTTTCATTTCATGTATATGTGTATTTTGCCAAACTTGAAGATATACATGTACACCCCTTGAGTCATTTGCCTTTCATGCAAATATCTATTATGGACTCAAAGTGTGTTTAAGGGATATGTATGTATACTTCTTGTGTTGACAATTCATACATATACCTTGAAATGAAATTTGTTGTGATGAAGATTTAGATTTTCATGTTTTGATGTTTTTGTGTCAATATTTAACTTCATGTATATGTCTATCTAGTTCAAACTAATCTTATACATATACATCTTTTTGAGCCACGTGCCTTCATGAATATACATTTAGTGGACTCGTTGAGTTTTGGATATGTATGTATATTTTAGCTTGTATTAGACATACATATGCCTTGAAGATTAAATAAGGAGTTTTATATGATTTTTCATGTTTTTGATAGAATTATGTTTTAAGGAATAATTGAGCTCAATGAAATATTTTTTATGATTATGATCTTCACATATTATTTGTACACTCATATCTATTGCTCATGTTTTGTTTCTCATGAGTTATGCTTTATTGGTTAGAGTGATGATTATCATGTGAATTTCAATTTTGTTTTATTCCTTACTTGAAGGATTTCGTGCTAGTTAACAAATTTTCCATTTAACTAGTTGCGACGTTCTTCATTTTGGTAGTGATTTTCAAACAAAACTACATTTTCAAATCTATCTTTGAAAACCCTTACCTTCTAAGGGCGGTAGGATGGGAGATCATGTTCATGTATGCCCTAAATTGAAAATCTTTAAAACTTGAATTATGATTGGGTGGTAGAGAATATGATGTATACACTTGAACTTATTGTTATGTCAATTGGTATCATTGAACTCTTTCAATTGGTATCATTTTGATCTTCTTGTATACTCATATATGTTTTGTATGTATGTATGCTTTAAATTCCAAGTATATCAATTTCTATTGGTATCTATCTTTCATACATATATATGTTTGTGTTTATGCTAGTGCTTGAGTTTCAATTTTGTTTAAATTGATTACTTTTAAATTGTTATCAAGACTATGCATGTCTTTAGTTTGTATCTCATAAAGGGGGAGAAAATTTGATTTTGTATTTCAATTGGTATTTGTATTCCCACTCTTTATGATTAAAAGTTGTTATTTTGAACATATGATATCAACATCAAATTTGTTTATATATTTTCAAAATGAAATATATTCTTACAATTGGTATCAAAATTTGTGTTTAGACATTCAAAATTTGTTATGTTGTTTTACAATTGGTAATTTGTTATGTTTAATTACAATTGGTATTTTCAAAATTTTGTTTAAAGAAAATATTCAAAGTTTTGATTTGTATTTCCTATATGCAAGGAGAGCTTAACATCTCTCTTACATATAGATTCATGTTGAGTATATTATAAATTGAGGAGCTTGACAACTCTTCTTTATATGATATACGTGTGTAGGGGGAGCTTCACATCTCCTCTTATGCATTACATAATATGTGTTATGTGAATTGGGGCTTGTCATCCCTTCTTCATGTAATGCATATGTGTAGGGAAGCTAACTTAGCGTCTTCCTCTTCATGAATGTATATAGCATATAACATATATTGATTCTTGTTTATTGGTATCAAGATGCTTCATTGACATATTTTTAATTGATATCATGTTTGTAGTCACCCCTTATTGATTTTTTTTGTTTTAGACAAAAAGGGGGAGAACATTGTCTTTTATTGTTTTGTTTGACATAAAGGGAAGAAAGATTTTTACCCCTCATTTTATCTATGGTTTTGATTGTTTACCCCTTTGTTGATGATTGACAAAAAGGGGGAGAAGTATTTGTGTTTTATATTATATGCATGCTTATGTTTATGCATATATTATGTTTTAATCTCAAGAATATTAAGTTTAATTGATATATAGAGTTTGCTTTGTAATTGGTATCTAGAGCTTATTTTATTTTGAATATTCCATTTGATATCTAGAACCATTTATTGTTTATGCATATGCATGTTTCATGTTTAATACTAATTGCATATATTTATTGTTTATCCCTATGCATGAGTTAAGGGGGAGCTTCCTTGAAGCTTATCTTTAATCCATGCATATATAACTCCATGAGTTTTGTCATCATCAAAAAGGGGGAGATTGTTGGCCCAATGGCCTTCCACTCTAGTTTTGATGATGATCAACACTCATGTAGTTATGTTTACTAATATTCTTGTGTTTCTAAGTTTCAGATCATTAACAGGATATTAGTTGGTGATTAGCTTCAACAAGATGATTAGAAGCTATTCATGATGATTCCGGTGCCAAAGCTTAAAGATCATACCTTTGCACTTGGAGAATCACGGAGTTTGGACCGAGTCTACTTGAAGATGAAGATCGTCAAGAAGACTTAGGTATCTAGTTTAGAGTTTGTGTTTTAGATCCATATTTGTAAAGCTTAGTTTAGTTGATATGCTCAAGTGCACAAAACACACACGTTGCATGATTTGGTTTTTGGTTTTCATGAATAATAGATCAAAACAAGTTTACCTTATACCTATGTATATTAGATATGTTCTAGATATACATACATGCTTTAAACTTGCTAGACAAACTTATTTTGACTATCCTATTCATGTTTTGGAAAATTCTAGTTTGATAAAATACAAGTTTTGTTTTTGATAAAATTGGCAAGACACAAAAATGAATTGATATGATTGATATATATCTTGAAATTTTTATCACAAGTTTGGTTATCAAAGTAAAATGATAAAACAAGTTTTAGAAAAACATATTTTTAGAAAAACAGTTTTTATTGTGATTAAAACTATTTTTTAGATTTACTGTGAATTTATGGGATTTTTATTGAGTGAAAAGACCTATTTTCAAATCCCGTATCTGTGCAGAACTGAGGACTGGCTGACAGGCCAAGTCGGTCGACCGGACCGGTCGACCGCACCATAGGCCGGTCGACCGGGACGGTCGACCGACGTGCACAAGTCTGTGCACGTTTTGGAGTCTCTGGGACGGTCGACCGGGCCGGTCGACCGAGATGAGAGTTCTGCTCTCAGGATGTTTCGGTCGACCGGGCCGGTCGACCGCTATTGCCCAACGGTCACATTTTTGACCGTTGGCGGTCGACCGGGCCGGTCGACCGGCAGTCTGTCAGACTGCCAACTCAGCCTAACGGCTAGTTTTGTATAGGGGCTATATAAACCCCATCTCTTTGGGGATTTTGAAAAAGTTTTTTAAGAGAAAAAATACTAGTTTTCTGAAGTGTTTAAAAGAGTTTTCAAAAGAGTTTTAAGTGCAAAAACTTCTCATCTTTATTTGTTTTGGGTTTTTGGAAAATCAAAGAAAACTAGGTTTTGGGATTTTGATTTGGTATTTCATTTTCTATCTTATACAAGAGATTTCCCAAGTAGTTTTTCTTTGTTGCTTGTTTCCAAAAACACTTTGATTCCACACTTGAGCTATATCATACTATCCTAAACTATTAGGATCTTTGTTTTGTGGAAAAAGAAAGAAAGAGAGAGTTTTGAGGTTGTTGTTTGTAACCTCTAAGTTGTACACCCTTATTCTTGTTGTATCCCTCTTAGGTAGAGGTGATCGGGTGATTGGTTTGTATCCCTCAAGTGTGAGGTGATTGAGATTGGTTGTGAGCCTCTTCGGTAGAGGTGTTGTTGTTGTTGTTGTGGTTGATTGGCTAAGGGCCTACTCCTCGTGTGTGAGGAGGTGTTTGTTTGAGAGAGGAGTTAGGTACTCCATTGTTGTAAAAATCCTTCTCGGTGAAGGTTCCCTCGGTGGGAGTCCTCGGTGGACGGTATAGTGGATTGGAAATCCTACACGGTGGTGTAGGCGGGGATGTAGAGCAAGGTGCTCGAACCTCGAAACAAATCTTGGTGTTTGCGTATTGATCCATTGTCTCTCTAACTCTCTCTCTTATATTTGTGCAAAGCATCATATTCATATCATATCATATTTGCTTGTGTTGTGCATATTTCATATTGCCTTGCATTTATTCATATTTCTATTCATTCTTATATGCTTGGCTTGATTGTGTGTATTTTATATTGCTTGGATTGCTTGTGTGTGTGTGCCTAACTTATACTCATCCAACAAGAGCTTCACATAGCACCTCAACCCATTTCAAGGGGAGTTAGTCCAGAGCCTCGCAAGGGGAATTCGGCTACACTTGTTGTATTGTATTAGTTTGTGCATAATTTGCATTAGCTTCCGCATTTAGCGCACTTAGTTTGCATTTAGTTTCTTAGATTAGCACTTACACCTATTCACCCCCCCTCTAGGTGTTTTTCAATTGGTATCAGAGCTAGTGCTCCTGATACTTAGGCTTAACATCCTAGGAGTGATCCATTTGCTTGCTAATCTCATTTGCATTTGTTTGTTTGCACATTCATAGTTTACCATGGACTTCATGACCCCTCCTAGCTTTGACCCTTCCAACATTGATGTTTGGAAGTATAGGATGTCCATGTACCTAAAGACCCTAGGTTTGCATGTTTTCCTTGCGGCCACCAAGAGATGTTATCTTGGTGATTGCAATCATATAGGGGCCAATGCACAAGCCCTAGAGGCCATTAGAAGCACATTAACTAAAGAATATCTTTTACGTGTTTCTAACTTTGATTCCGCTTTTGTAGTGTGGAACAAATTGACAACAACCACCACCTCGGAGCTTCAAGTTCAATTTCAAGAAGAGGAATCTAGTGGAGAATCCGAGCCACAACAATGCTATATGGTCCAAGGGAATGACTCCCTTGAGGTACATTCGGAACCCCACTTAGATAGTGATGATGATGCTAGTTCTTCTAGTAATGATATTGTTGATCCCCATGCTCTAAATGAAGAACTTTCAATAGTATGTGAAAAGTTAATTGAAAAATATAAGATTTTGAAAAAGAAAAGTCTAGAAATTGAAAAAGAAAATAAGTGTTTGCATGCTAGACTTGACAATGTTTTGCAAGAGAAGGTTGAGGTCTATAATGAAAGGGATTCATTGAGATCTCAATTGGAACTTGCACTTAAAGAAAATGAATTTTTAAAGTCTAAAAATGATTGCCATGCTATTTAAAGAAAAATGAAAACTTGTCTTCTAGAGTTGATTTTGTTTTAAAAGAGAATGTTGTTTTGAAAAACAAAATCATTTCTATTTCCAATGATTTAAATGTTTGCTTAGAGAAAAATATTGTTTTGCAAAATAAGATTGATTCTCATGTTTGCCATGCTAGTGTAGCTTCTTCATCTAGTCTACCTAATGCATGTACCTCTTCTTCTAGGATCAATGATGATATTTATATGTTAAAGAAGAGAGTAGATTGTTTGGGCTCCACTATGAGCCAATGTGCCATGAACCACAATCGGTTGGAAACCTTGGTTCGAAAGAAACAAGTTCCATCCTTTATGCATGCACACCCTTCACGGCATACACATGCTCCTCACGGACACACCCATCACATGTATGCTCATGTGTACACATGTACACATTGTGGACGTAAGGGCCACCTTGCTAAATTTTATTTTGATAGATTACATACTACTAATTTAGCAAAGAAATTTGTTTGGGTTAGAGAAGGGACTAACCCTCATGGACCAACAAGATGTGGGTACCAAAGACCACCCCTCCTATTTTTGATGTAGGTGTGGGCTCTCACATGACGTGAGAGTGATGACACCTTGGAGTGGATGCGTTCCGGACTTCATGGAAATCAAATTGGATGCATCACTTTCAAGGGAAGATTTGGTGGAGATAACCACCATGTTTTGGAGACAAGGAGAGTTGCTTTTTCGGTTTTGGTAACAATCCTTTACTCCCATTTATTATGTTTACATGCTTTCCACTTCATTGTTTATAGCATGTTTTGATAGTTTATAGCATATTTTTTGATGTCTATGGATTAGTATGTTCATTCCATGTTTATTAGATTCTTGACATACATGTATAGTATTTGAGACACATATGCTTATATGAACCCATATTTAGTGTTCTCACTTTTGTTTAAGTTATAATGTACATCATGAATCTAATACATGTGAATTTACATAGTAATCATGTTTTAGTTTTATCATGGTGACTTTTATATTTGTTTTGATGCTTCATATTTTGAATATATGTTTAGATGTTAGTTTTCATTAAGACTAGTTATATATTTGTACATATGATGGGCTACAAACAAATCTATATATGTTTGGGATTGAATGCTTGTTTGTTCCCATTAGATGTGCTAGTATAGTCTAGTTTTGATGATTCATACATTTTAAACTTGTATTCCATTTTTGGTATTTGTTTTTATGATTATGAGTTTTCATTTCATGTATATGTGTATTTTGCCAAACTTGAAGATATACATGTACACCCCTTGAGTCATTTGCCTTTCATGCAAATATCTATTATGGACTCAAAGTGTGTTTAAGGGATATGTATGTATACTTCTTGTATTGACAATTCATACATATACCTTGAAATGAAATTTGTTGTGATGAAGATTTAGATTTTCATGTTTTGATGTTTTTGTGTCAATATTTAACTTCATGTATATGTCTATCTAGTTCAAACTAATCTTATACATATACATCTTTTTGAGCCACGTGCCTTCATGAATATACATTTAGTGGACTCGTTGAGTTTTGGATATGTATGTATATTTTAGCTTGTATTAGACATACATATGCCTTGAAGATTAAATAAGGAGTTTTATATGATTTTTCATGTTTTTGATAGAATTATGTTTTAAGGAATAATTGAGCTCAATGAAATATTTTTTATGATTATGATCTTCACATATTATTTGTACACTCATATCTATTGCTCATGTTTTGTTTCTCATGAGTTATGCTTTATTGGTTAGAGTGATGATTATCATGTGAATTTCAATTTTGTTTTATTCCTTGCTTGAAGGATTTCGTGCTAGTTAACAAATTTTCCATTTAACTAGTTGCGGCGTTCTTCATTTTGGTAGTGATTTTCAAACAAAACTACATTTTCAAATCTATCTTTGAAAACCCTTACCTTCTAAGGGCGGTAGGATGGGAGATCATTTTCATGTATGCCCTAAATTGAAAATCTTTAAAACTTGAATTATGATTGGGTGGTAGAGAATATGATGTATACACTTGAACTTATTGTTATGTCAATTGGTATCATTGAACTCTTTCAATTGGTATCATTTTGATCTTCTTGTATACTCATATATGTTTTGTATGTATGTATGTTTTAAATTCCAAGTATATCAATTTCTATTGGTATCTATCTTTCATACATATATATGTTTGTGTTTATGCTAGTGCTTGAGTTTCAATTTTGTTTAAATTGATTACTTTTAAATTGTTATCAAGACTATGCATGTCTTTAGTTTGTATCTCATAAAGGGGGAGAAAATTTGATTTTGTATTTCAATTGGTATTTGTACTCCCACTCTTTATGATTAAAAGTTGTTATTTTGAACATATGATATCAACATCAAATTTGTTTATATATTTTCAAAATGAAATATATTCTTACAATTGGTATCAAAATTTGTGTTTAGACATTCAAAATTTGTTATGTTGTTTTACAATTGGTAATTTGTTATGTTTAATTACAATTGGTATTTTCAAAATTTTGTTTAAAGAAAATATTCAAAGTTTTGATTTGTATTTCCTATATGCAAGGAGAGCTTAACATCTCTATTACATATAGATTCATGTTGAGTATATTATAAATTGAGGAGCTTGACAACTCTTCTTTATATGATATACGTGTGTAGGGGGAGCTTCACATCTCCTCTTATGCATTACATAATATGTGTTATGTGAATTGGGGCTTGTCATCCCTTCTTCATGTAATGCATATGTGTAGGGAAGCTAACTTAGCGTCTTCCTCTTCATGAATGTATATAGCATATAACATATATTGATTCTTGTTTATTGGTATCAAGATGCTTCATTGACATATTTTTAATTGATATCATGTTTGTAGTCACCCCTTATTGATTTTTTTTGTTTTAGACAAAAAGGGGGAGAACATTGTCTTTTATTGTTTTGTTTGACATAAAGGGGAAGAAAGATTTTTACCCCTCATTTTATCTATGGTTTTGATTGTTTACCCCTTTGTTGATGATTGACAAAAAGGGGGAGAAGTATTTGTGTTTTATATTATATGCATGCTTATGTTTATGCATATATTATGTTTTAATCTCAAGAATATTAAGTTTAATTGATATATAGAGTTTGCTTTGTAATTGGTATCTAGAGCTTATTTTGTTTTGAATATTCCATTTGATATCTAGAACCATTTATTGTTTATGCATATGCATGTTTCATGTTTAATACTAATTGCATATATTTATTGTTTATCCCTATGCATGAGTTAAGGGGAGCTTCCTTGAAGCTTATCTTTAATCCATGCATATATAACTCCATGAGTTTTGTCATCATCAAAAAGGGGGAGATTGTTGGCCCAATGGCCTTCCACTCTAGTTTTGATGATGATCAACACTCATGTAGTTATGTTTACTAATATTCTTGTGTTTCTAAGTTTCAGATCATTAACAGGATATTAGTTGGTGATTAGCTTCAACAAGATGATTAGAAGCTATTCATGATGATTCCGGTGCCAAAGCTTAAAGATCATACCTTTGCACTTAGAGAATCACGGAGTTTGGACCGAGTCTACTTGAAGATGAAGATCGTCAAGAAGACTTAGGTATCTAGTTTAGAGTTTGTGTTTTAGATCCATATTTGTAAAGCTTAGTTTAGTTGATATGCTCAAGTGCACAAAACACACACGTTTCATGATTTGGTTTTTGGTTTTCATGAATAATAGATCAAAACAAGTTTACCTTATACCTATGTATATTAGATATGTTCTAGATATACATACATGCTTTAAACTTGCTAGACAAACTTATTTTGACTATCCTATTCATGTTTTGGAAAATTCTAGTTTGATAAAATACAAGTTTTGTTTTTGATAAAATTGGCAAGACACAAAAATGAATTGATATGATTGATATATGTCTTGAAATTTTTATCACAAGTTTGGTTATCAAAGTAAAATGATAAAACAAGTTTTAGAAAAACATATTTTTAGAAAAACAGTTTTTATTGTGATTAAAACTATTTTTTAGATTTACTGTGAATTTATGGGATTTTTATTGAGTGAAAAGACCTATTTTCAAATCCCGTATCTGTGCAGAACTGAGGACTGGCTGACAGGCCAAGTCGGTCGACCGGACCGGTCGACCGCACCATAGGCCGGTCGACCGGGACGGTCGACCGACGTGCACAAGTCTGTGCACGTTTTGGAGTCTCTGGGACGGTCGACCGGGCCGGTCGACCGAGATGAGAGTTCTGCTCTCAGGATGTTTCGGTCGACCGGGCCGGTCGACCGCTATTGCCCAACGGTCACATTTTTGACCGTTGGCGGTCGACCGGGCCGGTCGACCGGCAGTCTGTCAGACTGCCAACTCAGCCTAACGGCTAGTTTTGTATAGGGGCTATATAAACCCCATCTCTTTGGGGATTTTGAAAAAGTTTTTTAAGAGAAAAAATACTAGTTTTCTGAAGTGTTTAAAAGAGTTTTCAAAAGAGTTTTAAGTGCAAAAACTTCTCATCTTTATTTGTTTTGGGTTTTTGGAAAATTAAAGAAAACTAGGTTTTGGGATTTTGATTTGGTATTTCATTTTCTATCTTATACAAGAGATTTCCCAAGTAGTTTTTCTTTGTTGCTTGTTTCCAAAAACACTTTGATTCCACACTTGAGCTATACCATACTATCCTAAACTATTAGGATCTTTGTTTTGTGTGAAAAAGAAAGAAAAGAGAGAGTTTTGAGGTTGTTGTTTGTAACCTCTAAGTTGTACACCCTTATTCTTGTTGTATCCCTCTTAGGTAGAGGTGATCGGGTGATTGGTTTGTATCCCTCAAGTGTGAGGTGATTGAGATTGGTTGTGAGCCTCTTCGGTAGAGGTGTTGTTGTTGTTGTTGTGGTTGATTGGCTAAGGGCCTACTCCTCGTGTGTGAGGAGGTGTTTGTTTGAGAGAGGAGTTAGGTACTCCATTGTTGTAAAAATCCTTCTCGGTGAAGGTTCCCTCGGTGGGAGTCCTCGGTGGACGGTATAGTGGATTGGAAATCCTACACGGTGGTGTAGGCGGGGATGTAGAGCAAGGTGCTCGAACCTCGAAACAAATCTTGGTGTTTGCGTATTGATCCATTGTCTCTCTAACTCTCTCTCTTATATTTGTGCAAAGCATCATATTCATATCATATCATATTTGCTTGTGTTGTGCATATTTCATATTGCCTTGCATTTATTCATATTGCTATTCATTCTTATATGCTTGGCTTGATTGTGTGTATTTTATATTGCTTGGATTGCTTGTGTGTGTGTGCCTAACTTATACTCATCCAACAAGAGCTTCACATAGCACCTCAACCCATTTCAAGGGGAGTTAGTCCAGAGCCTCGCAAGGGGAATTCGGCTACACTTGTTGTATTATATTAGTTTGTGCATAATTTGCATTAGCTTCCGCATTTAGCGCACTTAGTTTGCATTTAGTTTCTTAGATTAGCACTTACACCTATTCACCCCCCCTCTAGGTGTTTTTCAATTGGTATCAGAGCTAGTGCTCCTGATACTTAGGCTTAACATCCTAGGAGTGATCCATTTGCTTGCTAATCTCATTTGCATTTGTTTGTTTGCACATTCATAGTTTACCATGGACTTCATGACCCCTCCTAGCTTTGACCCTTCCAACATTGATGTTTGGAAGTATAGGATGTCCATGTACCTAAAGACCCTAGGTTTGCATGTTTTCCTTGCGGCCACCAAGAGATGTTATCTTGGTGATTGCAATCATATAGGGGCCAATGCACAAGCCCTAGAGGCCATTAGAAGCACATTAACTAAAGAATATCTTTTACGTGTTTCTAACTTTGATTCCGCTTTTGTAGTGTGGAACAAATTGACAACAACCACCACCTCGGAGCTTCAAGTTCAATTTCAAGAAGAGGAATCTAGTGGAGAATCCGAGCCACAACAATGCTATATGGTCCAAGGGAATGACTCCCTTGAGGTACATTCGGAACCCCACTTAGATAGTGATGATGATGCTAGTTCTTCTAGTAATGATATTGTTGATCCCCATGCTCTAAATGAAGAACTTTCAATAGTATGTGAAAAGTTAATTGAAAAATATAAGATTTTGAAAAAGAAAAGTCTAGAAATTGAAAAAGAAAATAAGTGTTTGCATGCTAGACTTGACAATGTTTTGCAAGAGAAGGTTGAGGTCTATAATGAAAGGGATTCATTGAGATCTCAATTGGAACTTGCACTTAAAGAAAATGAATTTTTAAAGTCTAAAAATGATTGCCATGCTATTTTAAAGAAAAATGAAAACTTGTCTTCTAGAGTTGATTTTGTTTAAAAGAGAATGTTGTTTTGAAAAACAAAATCATTTCTATTTCCAATGATTTAAATGTTTGCTTAGAGAAAAATATTGTTTTGCAAAATAAGATTGATTCTCATGTTTGCCATGCTAGTGTAGCTTCTTCATCTAGTCTACCTAATGCATGTACCTCTTCTTCTAGGATCAATGATGATATTTATATGTTAAAGAAGAGAGTAGATTGTTTGGGCTCCACTATGAGCCAATGTGCCATGAACCACAATCGGTTGGAAACCTTGGTTCGAAAGAAACAAGTTCCATCCTTTATGCATGCACACCCTTCACGGCATACACATGCTCCTCACGGACACACCCATCACATGTATGCTCATGTGTACACATGTACACATTGTGGACGTAAGGGCCACCTTGCTAAATTTTATTTTGATAGATTACATACTACTAATTTAGCAAAGAAATTTGTTTGGGTTAGAGAAGGGACTAACCCTCATGGACCCAACAAGATGTGGGTACCAAAGACCACCCCTCCTATTTTTGATGTAGGTGTGGGCTCTCACATGACGTGAGAGTGATGACACCTTGGAGTGGATGCGTTCCGGACTTCATGGAAATCAAATTGGATGCATCACTTTCAAGGGAAGATTTGGTGGAGATAACCACCATGTTTTGGAGACAAGGAGAGTTGCTTTTTCGGTTTTGGTAACAATCCTTTACTCCCATTTATTATGTTTACATGCTTTCCACTTCATTGTTTATAGCATGTTTTGATAGTTTATAGCATATTTTTTGATGTCTATGGATTAGTATGTTCATTCCATGTTTATTAGATCCTTGACATACATGTATAGTATTTGAGACACATATGCTTATATGAACCCATATTTAGTGTTCTCACTTTTGTTTAAACTATAATGTACATCATGAATCTAATACATGTGAATTTACATAGTAATCATGTTTTAGTTTTACCATGGTGACTTTTATATTTGTTTTGATGCTTCATATTTTGAATATATGTTTTAGATGTTAGTTTTCATTAAGACTAGTTATATATTTGTACATATGATGGGCTACAAACAAATTTATATATTTTGGGATTGAATGCTTGTTTGTTCCCATTAGATGTGCTAGTATAGTCTAGTTTTGATGATTCATACATTTTAAACTTGTATTCCATTTTTGGTATTTGTTTTTATGATTATGAGTTTTCATTTCATGTATATGTGTATTTTGCCAAACTTGAAGATATACATGTACACCCCTTGAGTCATTTGCCTTTCATGCAAATATCTATTATGGACTCAAAGTGTGTTTAAGGGATATGTATGTATACTTCTTGTATTGACAATTCATACATATACCTTGAAATGAAATTTGTTGTGATGAAGATTTAGATTTTCATGTTTTGATGTTTTTGTGTCAATATTTAACTTCATGTATATGTCTATCTAGTTCAAACTAATCTTATACATATACATCTTTTTGAGCCACGTGCCTTCATGAATATACATTTAGTGGACTCGTTGAGTTTTGGATATGTATGTATATTTTAGCTTGTATTAGACATACATATGCCTTGAAGATTAAATAAGGAGTTTTATATGATTTTTCATGTTTTTGATAGAATTATGTTTTAAGGAATAATTGAGCTCAATGAAATATTTTTTATGATTATGATCTTCACATATTATTTGTACACTCATATCTATTGCTCATGTTTTGTTTCTCATGAGTTATGCTTTATTGGTTAGAGTGATGATTATCATGTGAATTTCAATTTTGTTTTATTCCTTACTTGAAGGATTTCGTGCTAGTTAACAATTTTCCATTTAACTAGTTGCGGCGTTCTTCATTTGGGTAGTGATTTTCAAACAAAACTACATTTTCAAATCTATCTTTGAAAACCCTTACCTTCTAAGGGCGGTAGGATGGGAGATCATTTTCATGTATGCCCTAAATTGAAAATCTTTAAAACTTGAATTATGATTGGGTGGTAGAGAATATGATGTATACACTTGAACTTATTGTTATGTCAATTGGTATCATTGAACTCTTTCAATTGGTATCATTTTGATCTTCTTGTATACTCATATATGTTTTGTATGTATGTATGTTTTAAATTCCAAGTATATCAATTTCTATTGGTATCTATCTTTCATACATATATATGTTTGTGTTTATGCTAGTGCTTGAGTTTCAATTTTGTTTAAATTGATTACTTTTAAATTGTTATCAAGACTATGCATGTCTTTAGTTTGTATCTCATAAAGGGGGAGAAAATTTGATTTTGTATTTCAATTGGTATTTGTACTCCCACTCTTTATGATTAAAAGTTGTTATTTTGAACATATGATATCAACATCAAATTTGTTTATATATTTTCAAAATGAAATATATTCTTACAATTGGTATCAAAATTTGTGTTTAGACATTCAAAATTTGTTATGTTGTTTTACAATTGGTAATTTGTTATGTTTAATTACAATTGGTATTTTCAAAATTTTGTTTAAAGAAAATATTCAAAGTTTTGATTTGTATTTCCTATATGCAAGGAGAGCTTAACATCTCTATTACATATAGATTCATGTTGAGTATATTATAAATTGAGGAGCTTGACACTCTTCTTTATATGATATACGTGTGTAGGGGGAGCTTCACATCTCCTCTTATGCATTACATAATATGTGTTATGTGAATGGGGCTTGTCATCCCTTCTTCATGTAATGCATATGTGTAGGGAAGCTAACTTAGCGTCTTCCTCTTCATGAATGTATATAGCATATAACATATATTGATTCTTGTTTATTGGTATCAAGATGCTTCATTGACATATTTTAATTGATATCATGTTGTAGTCACCCCTTATTGATTTTTTTTTGTTTTAGACAAAAAGGGGAGAACATTGTCTTTTATTGTTTTGTTTGACATAAAGGGGAAGAAAGATTTTTACCCCTCATTTTATCTATGGTTTTGATTGTTTACCCCTTTGTTGATGATTGACAAAAAGGGGGAGAAGTATTTGTGTTTTATATTATATGCATGCTTATGTTTATGCATATATTATGTTTTAATCTCAAGAATATTAAGTTTAATTGATATATAGAGTTTGCTTTGTAATTGGTATCTAGAGCTTATTTTGTTTTGAATATTCCATTTGATATCTAGAACCATTTATTGTTTATGCATATGCATGTTTCATGTTTAATACTAATTGCATATATTTATTGTTTATCCCTATGCATGAGTTAAGGGGGAGCTTCCTTGAAGCTTATCTTTAATCCATGCATATATAACTCCATGAGTTTTGTCATCATCAAAAAGGGGGAGATTGTTGGCCCAATGGCCTTCCACTCTAGTTTTGATGATGATCAACACTCATGTAGTTATGTTTACTAATATTCTTGTGTTTCTAAGTTTCAGATCATTAACAGGATATTAGTTGGTGATTAGCTTTAACAAGATGATTAGAAGCTATTCATGATGATTCCGGTGCCATAGCTTAAAGATCATACCTTTGCACTTGGAGAATCACGGAGTTTGGACCGAGTCTACTTGAAGATGAAGATCGTCAAGAAGACTTAGGTATCTAGTTTAGAGTTTGTGTTTTAGATCCATATTTGTAAAGCTTAGTTTAGTTGATATGCTCAAGTGCACAAAACACACACGTTTCATGATTTGGTTTTTGGTTTTCATGAATAATAGATCAAAACAAGTTTACCTTATACCTATGTATATTAGATATGTTCTAGATATACATACATGCTTTAAACTTGCTAGACAAACTTATTTTGACTATCCTATTCATGTTTTGGAAAATTCTAGTTTGATAAAATACAAGTTTTGTTTTGATAAAATTGGCAAGACACAAAAATGAATTGATATGATTGATATATGTCTTGAAATTTTTATCACAAGTTTGGTTATCAAAGTAAAATGATAAAACAAGTTTTAGAAAAACATATTTTTAGAAAAACAGTTTTTATTGTGATTAAAACTATTTTTTAGATTTACTGTGAATTTATGGGATTTTTATTGAGTGAAAAGACCTATTTTCAAATCCCGTATCTGTGCAGAACTGAGGACTGGCTGACAGGCCAAGTCGGTCGACCGGACCGGTCGACCGCCACCATAGGCCGGTCGACCGGGACGGTCGACCGACGTGCACAAGTCTGTGCACGTTTTGGAGTCTCTGGGACGGTCGACCGGGCCGGTCGACCGAGATGAGAGTTCTGCTCTCAGGATGTTTCGGTCGACCGGGCCGGTCGACCGCTATTGCCCAACGGTCACATTTTTGACCGTTGGCGGTCGACCGGGCCGGTCGACCGGCAGTCTGTCAGACTGCCAACTCAGCCTAACGGCTAGTTTTGTATAGGGGCTATATAAACCCCATCTCTTTGGGGATTTTGAAAAAGTTTTTTAAGAGAAAAAATACTAGTTTTCTGAAGTGTTTAAAAGAGTTTCAAAAGAGTTTTAAGTGCAAAAACTTCTCATCTTTATTTGTTTTGGGTTTTTGGAAAATCAAAGAAAACTAGGTTTTGGGATTTTGATTTGGTATTTCATTTTCTATCTTATACAAGAGATTTCCCAAGTAGTTTTTCTTTGTTGCTTGTTTCCAAAAACACTTTGATTCCACACTTGAGCTATATCATACTATCCTAAACTATTAGGATCTTTGTTTTGTGGAAAAGAAAGAAAGAGAGAGTTTTGAGGTTGTTGTTTGTAACCTCTAAGTTGTACACCCTTATTCTTGTTGTATCCCTCTTAGGTAGAGGTGATCGGGTGATTGGTTTGTATCCCTCAAGTGTGAGGTGATTGAGATTGGTTGTGAGCCTCTTCGGTAGAGGTGTTGTTGTTGTTGTGGTTGATTGGCTAAGGGCCTACTCCTCGTGTGTGAGGAGGTGTTGTTTGAGAGAGGAGTTAGGTACTCCATTGTTGTAAAAAATCCTTCTCGGTGAAGGTTCCCTCGGTGGGAGTCCTCGGTGGACGGTATAGTGGATTGGAAATCCTACACGGTGGTGTAGGCGGGGATGTAGAGCAAGGTGCTCGAACCTCGAAACAAATCTTGGTGTTTGCGTATTGATCCATTGTCTCTCTAACTCTCTCTCTTATATTTGTGCAAAGCATCATATTCATATCATATCATATTTGCTTGTGTTGTGCATATTTCATATTGCCTTGCATTTATTCATATTGCTATTCATTCTTATATGCTTGGCTTGATTGTGTGTATTTTATATTGCTTGGATTGCTTGTGTGTGTGTGCCTAACTTATACTCATCCAACAAGAGCTTCACATAGCACCTCAACCCATTTCAAGGGGAGTTAGTCCAGAGCCTCGCAAGGGGAATTCGGCTACACTTGTTGTATTGTATTAGTTTGTGCATAATTTGCATTAGCTTCCGCATTTAGCGCACTTAGTTTGCATTTAGTTTCTTAGATTAGCACTTACACCTATTCACCCCCCCTCTAGGTGTTTTTCAATTGGTATCAGAGCTAGTGCTCCTGATACTTAGGCTTAACATCCTAAGAGTGATCCATTTGCTTGCTAATCTCATTTGCATTTGTTTGTTTGCACATTCATAGTTTACCATGGACTTCATGACCCCTCCTAGCTTTGACCCTTCCAACATTGATGTTTGGAAGTATAGGATGTCCATGTACCTAAGACCCTAGGTTTGCATGTTTTCCTTGCGGCCACCAAGAGATGTTATCTTGGTGATTGCAATCATATAGGGGCCAATGCACAAGCCCTAGAGGCATTAGAAGCACATTAACTAAAGAATATCTTTTACGTGTTTCTAACTTTGATTCCGCTTTTGTAGTGTGGACAAATTGACAACAACCACCACCTCGGAGCTTCAAGTTCAATTTCAAGAAGAGGAATCTAGTGGAGAATCCGAGCCACAACAATGCTATATGGTCCAAGGAATGACTCCCTTGAGGTACATTCGGAACCCCACTTAGATAGTGATGATGATGCTAGTTCTTCTAGTAATGATATTGTTGATCCCCATGCTCTAAATGAAGAACTTTCAATAGTATGTGAAAAGTTAATTGAAAAATATAAGATTTTGAAAAAGAAAAGTCTAGAAATTGAAAAAGAAAATAAGTGTTTGCATGCTAGACTTGACAATGTTTTGCAAGAGAAGGTTGAGGTCTATAATGAAAGGGATTCATTGAGATCTCAATTGGAACTTGCACTTAAAGAAAATGAATTTTTAAAGTCTAAAAAATGATTGCCATGCTATTTTAAAGAAAAATGAAAACTTGTCTTCTAGAGTTGATTTTGTTTTAAAAGAGAATGTTGTTTTGAAAAACAAATCATTTCTATTTCCAATGATTTAAATGTTTGCTTAGAGAAAAATATTGTTTTGCAAAATAAGATTGATTCTCATGTTTGCCATGCTAGTGTAGCTTCTTCATCTAGTCTACCTAATGCATGTACCTCTTCTTCTAGGATCAATGATGATATTTATATGTTAAAGAAGAGAGTAGATTGTTTGGGCTCCACTATGAGCCAATGTGCCATGAACCACAATCGGTTGGAAACCTTGGTTCGAAAGAAACAAGTTCCATCCTTTATGCATGCACACCCTTCACGGCATACACATGCTCCTCACGGACACACCCATCACATGTATGCTCATGTGTACACATGTACACATTGTGGACGTAAGGGCCACCTTGCTAAATTTTATTTTGATAGATTACATACTACTAATTTAGCAAAGAAATTTGTTTGGGTTAGAGAAGGGACTAACCCTCATGGACCCAACAAGATGTGGGTACCAAAGACCACCCCTCCTATTTTTGATGTAGGTGTGGGCTCTCACATGACGTGAGAGTGATGACACCTTAGAGTGGATGCGTTCCGGACTTCATGAAATCAAATTGGATGCATCACTTTCAAGGGAAGATTTGGTGGAGATAACCACCATGTTTTGGAGACAAGGAGAGTTGCTTTTTCGGTTTTGGTAACAATCCTTTACTCCCATTTATTATGTTTACATGCTTTCCACTTCATTGTTTATAGCATGTTTTGATAGTTTATAGCATATTTTTTTGATGTCTATGGATTAGTATGTTCATTCCATGTTTATTAGATCCTTGACATACATGTATAGTATTTGAGACACATATGCTTATATGAACCCATATTTAGTGTTCTCACTTTTGTTTAAGCTATAATGTACATCATGAATCTAATACATGTGAATTTACATAGTAATCATGTTTTAATTTTATCATGGTGACTTTTATATTTGTTTTGATGCTTCATATTTTGAATATATGTTTAGATGTTAGTTTTCATTAAGACTAGTTATATATTTGTACATATGATGGGCTACAAACAAATCTATATATGTTTGGGATTGAATGCTTGTTTGTTCCCATTAGATGTGCTAGTATAGTCTAGTTTTGATGATCATACATTTTAAACTTGTATTCCATTTTTTGGTATTTGTTTTATGATTATGAGTTTTCATTTCATGTATATGTGTTTTTTGCCAAACTTGAAGATATACATGTACACCCCTTGAGTCATTTGCCTTTCATGCAAATATCTATTATGGACTCAAAGTGTGTTTAAGGGATATGTATGTATACTTCTTGTATTGACAATTCATACATATACCTTGAAATGAAATTTGTTGTGATGAAGATTTAGATTTTCATGTTTTGATGTTTTTGTGTCAATATTTAACTTCATGTATATGTCTATCTAGTTCAAACTAATCTTATACATATACATCTTTTTGAGCCACGTGCCTTCATGAATATACATTTAGTGGACTCGTGAGTTTTGGATATGTATGTATATTTTAGCTTGTATTAGACATACATATGCCTTGAAGATTAAATAAGGAGTTTTATATGATTTTTCATGTTTTTGATAGAATTATGTTTTTAAGGAATAATTGAGCTCAATGAAATATTTTTTATGATTATGATCTTCACATATTATTTGTACACTCATATCTATTGCTCATGTTTTGTTTCTCATGAGTTATGCTTTATTGGTTAGAGTGATGATTATCATGTGAATTTCAATTTGTTTTATTCCTTGCTTGAAGGATTTCGTGCTAGTTAACAAATTTTCCATTTAACTAGTTGCGGCGTTCTTCATTTTGGTAGTGATTTTCAAACAAAACTACATTTTCAAATCTATCTTTGAAAACCCTTACCTTCTAAGGGCGGTAGGATGGGAGATCATTTTCATGTATCCCTAAATTGAAAATCTTTAAAACTTGAATTATGATTGGGTGGTAGAGAATATGATGTATACACTTGACTTATTGTTATGTCAATGGTATCATTGAACTCTTTCAATTGGTATCATTTTGATCTTCTTGTATACTCATATATGTTTTGTATGTATGTATGTTTTAAATTCCAAGTATATCAATTTCTATTGGTATCTATCTTTCATACATATATATGTTTGTGTTTATGCTAGTGCTTGAGTTTCAATTTTGTTTAAATTGATTACTTTTAAATTGTTATCAAGACTATGCATGTCTTTAGTTTGTATCTCATAAAGGGGGAGAAAATTTGATTTTGTATTTCAATTGGTATTTGTACTCCCACTCTTTATGATTAAAAGTTGTTATTTTGAACATATGATATCAACATCAAATTTGTTTATATATTTTTCAAAATGAAATATATTCTTACAATTGGTATCAAAATTTGTGTTTAGACATTCAAAATTTTTATTTGTTTTACAATTGGTAATTTGTTATGTTTAATTACAATTGATATTTTCAAAATTTTGTTTAAAGAAAATATTCAAAGTTTTGATTTGTATTTCCTATATGCAAGGAGAGCTTAACATCTCTCTTACATATAGATTCATGTTGAGTATATTATAAATTGAGGAGCTTGACAACTCTTCTTTTATGATATACGTGTGTAGGGGGAGCTTCACATCTCCTCTTATGCATTACATAATATGTGTTATGTGAATTGGGGCTTGTCATCCCTTCTTCATGTAATGCATATGTGTAGGGAAGCTAACTTAGCGTCTTCCTCTTCATGAATGTATATAGCATATAACATATATTGATTCTTGTTTATTGGTATCAAGATGCTTCATTGACATATTTTAATTGATATCATGTTTGTAGTCACCCCTTATTGATTTTTTTTGTTTTAGACAAAAAGGGGGAGAACATTGTCTTTTATTGTTTTGTTTGACATAAAGGGGAAGAAAGATTTTTACCCCTCATTTTATCTATGGTTTTGATTGTTTACCCCTTTGTTGATGATTGACAAAAGGGGGAGAAGTATTTGTGTTTTATATTATATGCATGCTTATGTTTATGCATATATTATGTTTTAATCTCAAGAATATTAAGTTTAATTGATATATAGAGTTTGCTTTGTAATTGGTATCTAGAGCTTATTTTGTTTTGAATATTCCATTTGATATCTAGAACCATTTATTGTTTATGCATATGCATGTTTCATGTTTAATACTAATTGCATATATTTATTGTTTATCCCTATGCATGAGTAAGGGGAGCTTCCTTGAAGCTTATCTTTAATCCATGCATATATAACTCCATGAGTTTTGTCATCATCAAAAAGGGGGAGATTGTTGGCCCAATGGCCTTCCACTCTAGTTTTGATGATGATCACACTCATGTAGTTATGTTTACTAATATTCTTGTGTTTCTAAGTTTCAGATCATTAACAGGATATTAGTTGGTGATTAGCTTCAACAAGATGATTAGAAGCTATTCATGATGATTCCGGTGCCAAAGCTTAAAGATCATACCTTTGCACTTGGAGAATCACGGAGTTTGGACCGAGTCTACTTGAAGATGAAGATCGTCAAGAAGACTTAGGTATCTAGTTTAGAGTTTGTGTTTTTAGATCCATATTTGTAAAGCTTAGTTTAGTTGATATGCTCAAGTGCACAAAACACACACGTTGCATGATTTGGTTTTTGGTTTTCATGAATAATAGATCAAAACAAGTTTACCTTATACCTATGTATATTAGATATGTTCTAGATATACATACATGCTTTAAACTTGCTAGACAAACTTATTTTGACTATCCTATTCATGTTTTGGAAAATTCTAGTTTGATAAAATACAAGTTTTGTTTTTGATAAAATTGGCAAGACACAAAAATGAATTGATATGATTGATATATGTCTTGAATTTTTATCACAAGTTTGGTTATCAAAGTAAATGATAAAACAAGTTTTAGAAAAACATATTTTTAGAAAAAACATTTTTATTGTGATTAAAACTATTTTTTAGATTTACTGTGAATTTATGGGATTTTTATTGAGTGAAAAGACCTATTTTCAAATCCCGTATCTGTGCAGAACTGAGGACTGGCTGACAGGCCAAGTCGGTCGACCGGACCGGTCGACCGCACCATAGGCCGGTCGACCGGGACGGTCGACCGACGTGCACAAGTCTGTGCACGTTTTGGAGTCTCTGGGACGGTCGACCGGCCGGTCGACCGAGATGAGTTCTGCTCTCAGGATGTTTCGGTCGACCGGGCCGGTCGACCGCTATTGCCCAACGGTCACATTTTTGACCGTTGGCGGTCGACCGGGCCGGTCGACCGGCAGTCTGTCAGACTGCCAACTCAGCCTAACGGCTAGTTTTGTATAGGGGCTATATAAACCCCATCTCTTTGGGGATTTTGAAAAAGTTTTTTAAGAGAAAAAATACTAGTTTTCTGAAGTGTTTAAAAGAGTTTTCAAAAGAGTTTTAAGTGCAAAAACTTCTCATCTTTATTTGTTTTGGGTTTTTGGAAAATCAAAGAAAACTAGGTTTTGGATTTTGATTTGGTATTTCATTTTCTATCTTATACAAGAGATTTCCAAGTAGTTTTTCTTTGTTGCTTGTTTCCAAAAACACTTTGATTCCACACTGAGCTATATCATACTATCCTAAACTATTAGGATCTTTGTTTTGTGGAAAAAGAAAGAAAGAGAGAGTTTTGAGGTTGTTGTTTGTAACCTCTAAGTTGTACACCTTATTCTTGTTGTATCCCTCTTAGGTAGAGGTGATCGGGTGATTGGTTTGTATCCCTCAAGTGTGAGGTGATTGAGATTGGTTGTGAGCCTCTTCGGTAGAGGTGTTGTTGTTGTTGTTGTGGTTGATTGGCTAAGGGCCTACTCCTCGTGTGTGAGGAGGTGTTTGTTTGAGAGAGGAGTTTAGGTACCATTGTTGTTAAAAATCCTTCTCGGTGAAGGTTCCCTCGGTGGGAGTCCTCGGTGGACGGTATAGTGGATTGGAAATCCTACACGGTGCTGTAGGCGGGGATGTAGAGCAAGGTGCTCGAACCTCGAAACAAATCTTGGTGTTTGCGTATTGATCCATTGTCTCTCTAACTCTCTCTCTTATATTGTGCAAAGCATCATATTCATATCATATCATATTTGCTTGTGTTGTGCATATTTCATATTGCCTTGCATTTATTCATATTGCTATTCATTCTTATATGCTTGGCTTGATTGTGTGTATTTTATATTGCTTGGATTGCTTGTGTGTGTGTGCCTAACTTATACTCATCCAACAAGAGCTTCACATAGCACCTCAACCCATTTCAAGGGGAGTTAGTCCAGAGCCTCGCAAGGGGAATTCGGCTACACTTGTTGTATTGTATTAGTTTGTGCATATTTGCATTAGCTTCCGCATTTAGCGCACTTAGTTTGCATTTAGTTTTCTTAGATTAGCACTTACACCTATTCACCCCCCCCTCTAGGTGTTTTTCAATTGGTATCAGAGCTAGTGCTCCTGATACTTAGGCTTAACATCCTAGGAGTGATCCATTTGCTTGCTAATCTCATTGCATTTGTTTGTTTGCACATTCATAGTTTACCATGGACTTCATGACCCCTCCTAGCTTTGACCCTTCCAACATTGATGTTTGGAAGTATAGGATGTCCATGTACCTAAAGACCCTAGGTTTGGCATGTTTTCCTTGCGGCCACCAAGAGATGTTATCTTGGTGATTGCAATCATATAGGGGCCAATGCACAGCCCTAGAGGCCATTAGAAGCACATTAACTAAAGAATATCTTTTACGTGTTTCTAACTTTGATTCCGCTTTTGTAGTGTGGAACAAATTGACAACAACCACCACCTCGGAGCTTCAAGTTCAATTTCAAGAAGAGGAATCTAGTGGAGAATCCGAGCCACAACAATGCTATATGGTCCAAGGGAATGACTCCCTTGAGGTACATTCGGAACCCCACTTAGATAGTGATGATGATGCTAGTTCTTCTAGTAATGATATTGTTGATCCCCATGCTCTAAATGAAGAACTTTCAATAGTATGTGAAAAGTTAATTGAAAAATATAAGATTTTGAAAAAGAAAAGTCTAGAAATTGAAAAAGAAAATAAGTGTTTGCATGCTAGACTTGACAATGTTTGCAAGAGAAGGTTGAGGTCTATAATGAAAGGGATTCATTGAGATCTCAATTGGAACTTGCACTTAAAGAAAATGAATTTTTAAGTCTAAAAATGATTGCCATGCTATTTTAAAGAAAAATGAAAACTTGTCTTCTAGAGTGATTTTGTTTTAAAAGAGAATGTTGTTTGAAAAACAAAATCATTTCTATTCCAATGATTTAAATGTTTGCTTAGAGAAAAATATTGTTTTGCAAATAAGATTGATTCTCATGTTTGCCATGCTAGTGTAGCTTCTTCATCTAGTCTACCTAATGCAGTACCTCTTCTTCTAGATCAATGATGATATTTATATGTTAAAGAAGAGAGTAGATTGTTTGGGCTCCACTATGAGCCAATGTGCCATGAACCACAATCGGTTGGAAACCTTGGTTCGAAAGAAACAAGTTCCATCCTTTATGCATGCACACCCTTCACGGCATACACATGCTCCTCACGGACACACCCATCACATGTATGCTCATGTGTACACATGTACACATTGTGGACGTAAGGGCCACCTTGCTAAATTTTATTTTGATAGATTACATACTACTAATTTAGCAAAGAAATTTGTTTGGGTTAGAGAAGGGACTAACCCTCATGGACCCAACAGATGTGGGTACCAAAGACCACCCCTCCTATTTTTGATGTAGGTGTGGGCTCTCACATGACGTGAGAGTGATGACACCTTGGAGTGGATGCGTTCCGACGGACTTCTGGAAATCAAATTGGATGCATCACTTTCAAGGGAAGATTTGTGGAGATAACCACCATGTTTTGGAGACAAGGAGAGTTGCTTTTCGGTTTTGGTAACAATCCTTTACTCCCATTTATTATGTTTACATGCTTTCCACTTCATTGTTTATAGCATGTTTTGATAGTTTATAGCTATTTTTTTTGATGTCTATGGATTAGTATGTTCATTCCATGTTTATTAGATTCTTGACATACATGTATAGTATTTGAGACACATATGCTTATATGAACCCATATTTAGTGTTCTCACTTTTGTTTAAGCTATAATGTACATCATGAATCTAATACATGTGAATTTACATAGTAATCATGTTTTAGTTTTATCATGTGACTTTTATATTTGTTTTGATGCTTCATATTTTGAATATATGTTTAGATGTTAGTTTTCATAAGACTGTTATATATTTGTACATATGATGGGCTACAAACAAATCTATATGTTTGGGATTGAATGCTTGTTGTTCCCATTAGATGTGCTAGTATAGTCTAGTTTTGATGATTCATACATTTTAAACTTGTATTCCATTTTTGGTATTTGTTTTTATGATTATGAGTTTTCATTTCATGTATATGTGTATTTTGCCAAACTTGAAGATATACATGTACACCCTTGAGTCATTTGCCTTTCATGCAAATATCTATTATGGACTCAAAGTGTGTTTAAGGGATATGTATGTATACTTCTTGTATTGACAATTCATACATATACCTTGAAATGAAATTTGTTGTGATGAAGATTTAGATTTTCATGTTTTGATGTTTTTGTGTCAATATTTAACTTCATGTATATGTCTATCTAGTTCAAACTAATCTTATACATATACATCTTTTTGAGCCACGTGCCTTCATGAATATACATTTAGTGGACTCGTTGAGTTTTGGATATGTATGTATATTTTGCTTGTATTAGACATACATATGCCTTGAAGATTAAATAAGGAGTTTTATATGATTTTTCATGTTTTTGATAGAATTATGTTTTAAGGAATAATTGAGCTCAATGAATATTTTTTATGATTATGATCTTCACATATTATTTGTACACTCATATCTATTGCTCATGTTTTGTTTCTCATGAGTTATGCTTTATTGTTTAGAGTGATGATTATCATGTGAATTTCAATTTTGTTTATTCCTTGCTTGAAGGATTTCGTGCTAGTTAACAAATTTTCCATTTAACTAGTTGCGGCGTTCTTCATTTTGGTAGTGATTTTCAAACAAAACTACATTTTCAAATCTATCTTTGAAAACCCTTACCTTCTAAGGGCGGTAGGATGGGAGATCATGTTCATGTATGCCCTAAATTGAAATCTTTTAAAACTTGAATTATGATTGGGTGGTAGAGAATATGATGTATACACTTGAACTTATTGTTATGTCAATTGGTATCATTGAACTCTTTCAATTGGTATCATTTTGATCTTCTTGTATACTCATATATGTTTTTTTGTATGTATTATGTTTTAATTTCCAAGTTATATCAATTTCTATTTGGTATCTATCTTTCATACATATATATGTTTGTGTTTATGCTAGTGCTTGAGTTTCAATTTTGTTTAAATTGATTACTTTTAAATTGTTATCAAGACTATGCATTGTCTTAGTTTGTATCTCATAAAGGGGGAGAAAATTTTGATTTTGTATTTCAATTGGTATTTGTACTCCCACTCTTTATGATTAAAAGTTGTTATTTTTGAACATGATATCAACATCAAATTTGTTTATATATTTCAAAATGAAATATATTCTTACAATTGTATCAAAATTTGTGTTTTAGACATTCAAATTTGTTATGTTGTTTTTACAATTGGTAATTGTTTATGTTTAATTACAATTGGTATTTTCAAAATTTGTTTAAAGAAAATATTCAAAGTTTTGATTTGTATTTCCTATATGCAAGGAGAGCTTTAACATCTCTCTTACATATAGATTCATGTTGAGTATATTATAAATTGAGGAGCTTGACAACTCTTCTTTATATGATATACGTGTGTAGGGGGCTTCACATCTCCTCTTATGCATTACATAATATGTGTTATGTGAATTGGGCTTGTCATCCTTCTTCATGTAATGCATATGTGTAGGGAAGCTAACTTAGCGTCTTCCTCTTCATGAATGTATATAGCATTAGACATATATTGATTCTTGTTTATTGGTATCAAGATGCTTCATTGACATATTTTTATTGATATCATGTTTGTAGTCACCCCTTATTGATTTTTTTTGTTTTAGACAAAAAGGGGGAGAACATTGTCTTTTATTGTTTTGTTTGACATAAAGGGGAAGAAAGATTTTACCCCTCATTTTATCTATGGTTTTGATTGTTTACCCCTTTGTTGATGATTGACAAAAAGGGGAGAAGTATTTGTGTTTTATATTATATGCATGCTTATGTTTATGCATATATTATGTTTTAATCTCAAGATATTTAAGTTTAATTGATATATAGAGTTTGCTTTGTAATTGGTATCTAGAGCTTATTTTGTTTTGAATATTCCATTTGATATCTAGAACCATTTATTGTTTATGCATATGCATTTTCATGTTTAATACTAATTGCATATATTATTGTTTATCCCTATGCATGAGTTAAGGGGGAGCTTCCTTGAAGCTTATCTTTAATCCATGCATATATAACTCCATGAGTTTTTGTCATCATCAAAAAGGGGGAGATTGTTGGCCCAATGGCCTTCCACTCTAGTTTTGATGATGATCAACACTCATGTAGTTATGTTTACTAATATTCTTGTGTTTCTAAGTTTCAGATCATTAACAGGATATTAGTTGGTGATTAGCTTCAACAAGATGATTAGAAGCTATTCATGATGATTCCGTTGCCAAAGCTTAAAGATCATACCTTTGCACTTGGAGAATCACGGAGTTTGGACCGAGTCTACTTGAAGTGAAGATCGTCAAGAAGACTTAGGTATCTAATTTAGAGTTTGTGTTTTAGATCCATATTTGTAAAGCTTAGTTTAGTTGATATGCTCAAGTGCACAAAACACACACGTTTGCATGATTTGGTTTTTTGGTTTTCATGAATAATAGATCAAAACAAGTTTACCTTATACCTATGTATATTAGATATGTTCTAGAAATACATACATGCTTTAAACTTGCTAGACAAACTTATTTGACTATCCTATTCATGTTTTGGAAAATTCTAGTTTGAATAATACAAGTTTTGTTTTTGATAAAATTGGCAAGCACACAAAAATGAATTGATATGATTGATATATGTCTTGAAATTTTTATCACAAGTTTTGGTTATCAAAGTAAAATGATAAAACAAGTTTTTAGAAAAACAATTTTTAGAAAAACAGTTTTTATTGTGATTAAAACTATTTTTTAGATTTACTGTGAATTTATGGGATTTTTATTGAGTGAAAAGTCCTATTTTCAAATCCCGTATCTGTGCAGAACTGAGGACTGGCTGACAGGCCAAGTCGGTCGACCGGACCGGTCGACCGCACCATAGGCCGGTCGACCGGGACGGTCGACCGACGTGCACAAGTCTGTGCACGTTTTGGAGTCTCTGGGACGGTCGACCGGCCCGGTCGACCGAGATGAGAGTTCTGCTCTCAGGATGTTTCGGTCGACCGGGCCGGTCGACCGCTATTGCCCAACGGTCACATTTTTGCCGTTGGCGGTCGACCGGCCCGTCGACCGGCAGTCTGTCAGACTGCCAACTCAGCCTAACGGCTAGTTTTGTATAGGGGCTATATAAACCCATCTCTTTGGGGATTTTGAAAAAGTTTTTTAAGAGAAAAAATACTAGTTTTCGAAGTGTTTAAAAGAGTTTTCAAAAGAGTTTTAAGTGCAAAAACTTCTCATCTTTATTTGTTTTTGGGTTTTGGAAAATCAAAGAAAACTAGGTTTGGGATTTTGATTTGGTATTTCATTTTCTATCTTATACAGAGATTTCCCAAGTAGTTTTTCTTTGTTGCTTGTTTCCAAAAACACTTTGATTCCACACTTGAGCTATATCATACTATCCTAAACTATTAGGATCTTTGTTTTGTGGAAAAAGAAAGAAGAGAGAGTTTTTGAGGTTGTTGTTTGTACCCTCTAAGTTGTACACCCTTATTCTTGTTGTATCCCTCTTAGTTAGAGGTGATCGGGTGATTGGTTTGTATCCCTCAAGTGTGAGGTGATTGAGATGGTTGTGAGCCTCTTCGGTAGAGGTGT